>JAJONZ010017428.1:0-22397 GCA_029582445.1 Solanum paucissectum
AAAAAAAAATTGTTCAATAGTGTTGGTCTTCTAGAAGAAAATAAAGAAATTAAAATAATAATTAATCACATACATGTTTATTAGGGAAAGAATTGGTAGGATATAAATCTTAAGCAACAAATATAATAGTGTAGGTGCAGGTGGACACTCAAAAGTTGTTTGTCAAAGTAAAATATGATGATTTCATTTGACGAAGATGGAAAATACTATAAAATAACTAAAATTAAACTTTATTCAAGTTTGTTATGGTCAATAATAGATATCATGAGATTGACTCCATCTCTAGATCATAATATCTTTTTTTTAAAATAAAAAATAAAAATAATAATAAAGTTTCTATCACATGATGTTTTTCGGTTATAATTAGGTGGTGAGCTAATTTGGTATTATCCTTTTTCTAATTTTGTCTACGTAAGAAGATTTATATAATATACTTTGATTTTTAAGAGGTAAATAAGAAAATATTTGATTGTAATTTATTTGTATGTATTTTAAATATCTAAGTTGTTAATTTTTGTGAGTTGTAATACTTTTCATGTAATTTTTACAATATGTAAATTATTAAATTTTGTATGTCTGTATGTACGATTAAATAACAAAATTTGACTCTCGAAATTTGAATTATGTCATATAAATTAAAACAAATTAATATTAATTATGCGAAATTAATCTGAACTTCTGATTGAAATAGTCTAAGTTTTTTTAAAAAATAAATACAAACGCGATTAATAATTTCTTAATATTTTATAGAAGCTGCAAAATACTTGCGTTTATGAAATGCTACACATGTCATTTTATATTAAGCAAAACTGATTGAACTTGTCTAGAATAAAGTAGGCCTATTCAGTCGATCTAGAAAAATAATTTCTTAAAATACGGTGCAAAATACAAAAATAGTTTTTAATTTAGTTAGATTTTCTACATTAAAGGTACATATTATGAATGGAACACTCAAAGTATTTATTTATTTCTTATTCTTATGTGTGATCTCAAGGTCCCAAACAATTGTATGATCATAATTCTACAAGTTAATTAGTAGTATAAAATAACATAACTTATATGGTCAAACCATAGAAAGAGCCATTTGGATTATAATTTAAATTTGAAAATTGTATAAAGGAAACCACTGAAGGCATTATAATTTTGTTGGTATAAGCTATTAAGAAAAATTAAGATCGTTTGAATGATTTATAAAATTTGGACTTAGCAAAGATCTCCTCGACCCAAACGAAAAAGAAGGCAGAAGGAAACTTGACGGCAAGATCCATTGAACACACTTAGATAAAATGATATGCTACTGATTAATTCAAATTTAGGGAGTGTTTAGTATGAAATGATTTCTAAATTTTTTATGTTATAAGAAAATAAATCTTCTTGAAAATGAGAAAATTGTTTTTTTAAAGTGGAAACAGAGAAAACAAGTCTCTTGAATGGCCGTTGACGCTTATTAATTATCTCATTCCAAAAATCCAACCCCTAGCTCCCCCACCCCCCACCCCAATCCCATTCCACCCTAGTCTCAACCCTATCAGTGGCGGATTCAGGATTTAAAAGTTATGGGTGCTCACCTCCTTTAACGTAAAGTTGCTTGCCAAGAAGGATTTCCTTATAAAAACTTATATTTTTATAGTTAAGTTAGTAAATGAATTATTAAAAATAGAAAAGTGAAAAAGTAATAAATCGAAAAGGAAAAAAAAAACAATGAATAGGTATAAAAAGAAGAGAAAATAAAAAAAAAGAAATTCAGTTAGCTGGGATTTGAACCCTCAAAGTTGAAGGTATCAACATAAGCCTTAACTTTGCTCTGTGAACCAAAGCACCCATCAGCCCTTTTTGTTTAGTGGATGCTCACGAATTGATTATATCTAATATTTAGTAGTTTCTATAAGCATATACAAAATTTCCGTCGGAGTTAATGGGCTCAAGCATCCGATACTTCCTTTGTGGGTCCGCCCCTGAACCCTATACACCGTAGTGTTTGAATAAATTAAGTACCAATGATTTTTACTTATTTACTTGCTATAAGTTAAATATCAAAAAATAATTAAGTAGGAGATCCGATAAAAAAATATATTTCCTTTCATACCAAACACATCTTTTATTAGAGTTGAAATTACTTCTAAAAGAGCAGGCTAATGATATTGCTTGCCCATTTGATTTGTACCCCCAAATATCTCACAATCACAATTAGGTAGGCCAAATTGACAAGCATCTCTTAATCTTTTGACTTAGGAATTAATTAGACATTTCATTTTGCTAGTAACTATACTAGTAAGTAATATTTATGATGAAATTTAGTTGATTAGAATGATTACTTGTAAAACCAGAAAAGCATAAGGAATCTATTTTTCTCTAATTTAAAATAGAAACTTTGAACAACTATACAGAGAGTGCAATAGCCATAATATATATAATACTATAGTGTGGATGTTAAAAGTCGCAGATTGAAAAAAAATAAAATGGACTTTTAGGTGGGCAAGAACCAAAGAAGAAAAAATAAAAAATACTAATAATGGAAAAAATGTGAATAAATCAGAAAAAAATGACTCAGATAGATATATATGTATACCAACAAATTAAAAAAAAACGTGGACTGACTATGTTGTGACAATTCAAATTCTACATTTATTTATTGATTTAATTTATATGTAATAATATTATTCTAAAGAAATTTACATTCTTGGTAAAATTTAATACGTTGTAACAAGTTATTTTCCCAATTTCTTAGGTTATAATTCAATTTGATAAGAATAAATACTTATAATTATATTGAAGAAATTTTCTATAGTAATTTTCAAATTTGCAAATAGGCTGCTTTAGAACAGCAAAACATGCTTATTTTAAAAAGGAAAAAGAGAAATTTTTATTGATAGTGGGCTTTGAACCCGTTTGAAAAACATTTTCACTTCCTTTCTTATTACTAAATTGTCAATCAATTTTGTTAAGGTTCACAAGTTTATATATATATATATATATAATAATTTTCTAATACAAATATAATCTACGAAAAAAGTTAGTAAGTTCATCCGAACCAACAAACTCCCACCTAGCTCTGCCTCTGTACTAGAGTGATGTGTTTTCCGTTTTTGTCGATTTTTTTTTTGACCTAATACTCGTGAATCATTATTTGTGTAAACTTTACATAAAGATCCTGTCAAATTAATTTTCCAACTGTAAAATTGACTCTTCACATTTGTTCTGAACATATTTGTGGCCTTTTCTCAACATGCATGTCACACTTTTTAATTTCCAAATTCGTGGCAATAAATTTTGAGGTTTCGTCTCAATCACTCTCCCTCTCTCTTTTGCATTGTTTTCAAATGTAAAAATATAGGTACTCAGTGTGATTTGCTTTGTTATTTGAGTTTGTTTGAAGTTTTACAATTTGCATTATCGTTATTGAAAATAGTATATGCATTCCATCCTATGAAAATTAATTCATATTTGTACCTTGAAATATATAGTAAAGGAATTTTTTTTTTTTAAAAACACAGCAAATTGTGGGATAAAATAAAATAAAATTGTTTCTTCTACTTTTAATTTTCTGATTTAGTACTTGATAAGTGGGTAATTTACCTATTTATCAGCTGGTTATTAAACTTTTATTATTGTGTGTTTTCAACTGAGAAAATGTGATAGTTATAACGTTTTAGCCACAAAAGACATGATTTTATGATTTATATATAGGTGTTTGAAGTGAAACACCGACTTACACTTGTGAATTCGTTCGTTGATAGTGAGAAGTCTAATTATCCCTTTGATTCTTAATTCGTGTTCTTGATCATCAATATTCAATACTAATGCATTCTTTTATTTATAATTCAAATGTTGCACCTTTTATGGGTAACTAAATCCATAGCTAATGTTGTGGAGCCCTAAAGGTGGAGTAATAATGAGGTAGTTGTGTGGTTAGATATTCTAGACGGTAATTTTTAGAATATGGTTATTTCTTTCGTTTTGTATGAATTTTAATGAAGATTTGCATTATAATTTGTAAATATTCTTCACTTGCTTGGAAAGAAGTTAAGATTAGGAAAAACAACTTATTAAGGACACAAATTTGAAACATATGTTCTATTTAAGGATTAGAGACCCGACGATAATAATCAACATGTCACCTAATTATTAATGCAACACCCAAGCATTGTGACGACTTATGATAATATATCTCATAAAAGGATCAGAAGGACTGGGTTTTTAAGGAATAAAATTCAATTATTTAAAAATGGGATTGATAAATTATTATTCGAGACATTTATAAATTAAAAATTAATAATATATAAAATCAGATCAAACTAATCGATAATTAAATAAAACAAAAAAGTAGGAGGAAATTAAAGCAAAATAAAAATAAAATCAGAGAGGTGTCAGAAACAAAAGACAAATGAGAGGCTCATCACATGTGATAGTTTTATCTACATCAACAAATCATGTTGTTATTTTCCAGATATGACGCATGAGAGGGGTTAGGTAGCTAACATAAACAAACACAATCGAAGAATAAAGTGATAGTCGGAAATAGTTATTGAGTCGGGTCCATTACTAAGAAACGTTAATTATTAATCCGTTAATTCATTAGTTTGTTCCTTTCCTGAATTCTATTAATATTATACAATTTGATGATCGATGAGATGAATTGTGATCGCAGTGTGTATAATATCACCTTTCATGAATCGAAATGACTATGCTCTACGTAGTTCTGAGTTAATTGAAATAGAACTTTCTGATAATTAACGAATATAATTAGGTATCAAAAAATGGCTGTAAAAGAGAGGGAGCATGTGATTGCATTTGCAATTATAATGAGAATATGGATGTTTGAGTGTTGATTACAACAAATACAATAAAAACAAAACATTATTAATTAGTAAAAGAATAAACGCCATATGCCAGGAACGTGCTTTCTCCTAAATGCATGCACATGCACATTCTTATTCTTCTAAAGCTAACTTACGTATTAGATCAGATGTGTTTGGTGAGAATGGAAATATTTTTCTCCAATATTTGATACGTAAGTAAAAAAATATTATGAGAGGTAGAAATAGAGGTAAGGATATATAGGAGTGATACAAATGAATTGATATGGCGATGAGGTGTGTTAAAACTTGAAATGTGAAAATGACATATATAATCAATGTAGAATATAACGTTATTGTGTAACTTATATTTTAATTTTCACTAAGAAAAAAGTCATTTACCTTATTTAAAGAACTTTTTGTTTTTCTAGAGTTTTTTTTTTAAAAAAAAAATTGCTGAATTGAAAATGAAAAAATTATCCATAATGTTTTCCGCGTTCCTTTTTAATTTATCTTCTGACTTTTGAGTATCTAGCTATCTCATATTTTTATCTAAAAAAGTCATTTAAAACTTCATATTTTTACGGCACGACTTTATCACATCACATTAAAGATGGTTTAGCTAAAGTTTTTTATTTATTTATTTTTTGGGCAAAGGCGTAGGATGTGTAAGTAAGAGTTGAATTCATAATAAAATAAAAGTGTTGACAATTTGAATAGGTAAGTATTCAAATGAAGAAAACGGTTTTTTGGTGAGTAACATGAGGGGCGGTTCAAGTATTTCGCGACCAAATTCATCTGAATTTAATAATTTATTTTTTATACAAAATAAAAAAATTTATTTGAAAATTTACGAAATTTTACCAATTACTATATATAAATTCATGATTTTCAAGTTCAACGAGTTTAATAATTTAATAATAAGGACCTAATAGGTCAAATCCAACAAAATAAAATCCTGGAACTATCCTTATTTAGTTATATATGTACATACTCTTTAGAAATGTGCCATTTGTTTTTTTTTGGGGAAGTAGTTTGGAAAATACTAGAGTATATGATATCTTCTACTTCTTCTTTTGGCCACTTATGATGTAAATTAATTTTTTTATAAGAAAATATTAAATTGGAATAGAAAACTTTATAAATTATTCTTAACATTAATATACATAAGTTTAATAAAACAAGGTTATGAATATGTATATAAATAAATATTATGCCCAAGTCTAAAATGGTATGAAAAGATAATATTGAAGTATCAAAAAACACTCTTAAATTTGGTGTATATTATTTGTTTCACTTTTGAATTATTGATAACATCACTCTATTTGACTAACTAAATTTAGATACACAACTGATTTGCTACATGACATATATAGCAAGTGGTCTCAAACTCTTATATGAGCATGAGACTCATAATAAAAAACCGAGAAAATTGTTGAACACTCAATTTATAAGATTGATGGTGTATTTAAATTCAGTTAGTCAAGTAAATGTATGTTCTTAAAACTGTCAATAATTCATGAATAAAACTAATAATTCGTACAATATTAAATAAATATTTTCAATACTTCTCTCCCAATTTTACTATAAAGCTACTTAAGCAATGATTTTTTTATAAAATTTTAACTTTAAACTGTTAATGTTGCTGAGCCGACCCTACCTATAGATAATAAAATTTAGAACAGGGTGGAGGCAAAAGCTTGTCATTTCCAACTGGACTTTCTTAAAAAAGAAGTCTTTTTATTTCTTTAGCTGAGCTATTAAAATAGGACTTAGGAATGAAGAATCCCATACTTACACTGTATTAGCACATGACCATCCCCCCACCCATGCCTACCCACCTACCTTTAACTAACACTTTGTTTTCTTCTCTATTTCCTTTTTCTTTCTGTTTTTTTTACTACTTTAAGCCAGAGATTGGGTTACCTACCTTCCAAACATGTCACATGTTCTTTCCCTCTTCTTAAATATTTTTTAATTATTTTGCCTTTTTGTTTAACTTATTTTGTTTCTAGAAGCACATTATATTGTGTTCAAATCAATAACAGTGTCAGAATTTTCATTAACAAGATTTAAAATATGAATAAGCAAATTCACAAAAAAGTCGAAGGAAGTGTAACCTTTAGTAATATATATTTATAATTAACCATATATGAACAATGTACTTTTTTGAAGGAGGTCACTCAATCTTAATTAATTAAATGAGGTTCAATATCTACTATATATTTATAATTAATCATATATAAACAATGTATTTTTTCACAAAAAAAGCTCCCTCAGTCTTACCTGGCTCCACCTCTTTTTCAAAGCTAACAACCACAACCAATAAAAGTAAGGGGAGTTATATTCTAGTTTCATTTAAAAAAATTAGAAGGAAGATTCCCTTATTTCCCACTCAATCCAAACAAAACTAAAATCTCACACAACCAACATAGTATTATTATTATTCTCTTATAGTGAGTTAGTTGTGTTATTAGGTGGAGGAAAATCCGCCATTCTTTCTGGAACCTTAATATAAAGCAGTACTGGATTCCCAACAAACACATTACACATTTATTAATTAATATGTACTATATTTAAACAAACATTTGAAAGCTTAACCATTGGCCAAACGCCACTTGATCCAATTCCAAATCATACTTTAATTTTTTTATTAAATTCTTTTTCCATCGAACATCCATCTTTGCTTTTATGGCTAGAATTGCCTTCCTTGATACTAAATAACATTTAATTTTTAAAATTTAACATAGCATTTTAATATAAGAAAAGTTACAACTTTTTATTACTTATCATAAAGTTGTAGAATATCATATTAAGTTGATCTGATCTAATTTAATTTAACTTTAAACTTTTTATTTAAAAGAAATATGATAACTAATTTGGAATAAATGAGTGTATGTATTATTAGTACAATATTTAGTTTACTTTGTATACTTCCATATATTTTTATAATTTTAATTTGCAACTTCATTTTAAGCTCTATTTATTGAGACTTGTGTACCTACCCCCATTATTTTTGATAAAACATGGCACTAGTGCCTCCACCTTTTGAAACATTGAATTCTTGTAGACCAAATTTCACCGTTCCACTAAAAAAAAACAGCAGCACTAGATTATAATGTTGAAGAAACCTACCATTTAATTTGGGGTATTCAATGTTTTTCTAAGTTCAAATTCAAACTAACCATTTCGAGAAACAAAAAATAAAATGATAAGAATAAATGTTGGGTTCAAAAGTAGTTTTTCTATTTTTCAAACACATATCGAGTCCGGAACCAAAATGGCAACAAAATTTTTCCAAAATTCCAAAAGGGCAACTCAATTAATTATGAAACCAAAAGGGCAACAATTTGTAACGGCGTCTAAATCAGGATTTAAAAAATGAGGCTCAAATTACGATGAGCCTTGTAAGGCTCAGATAGCTTTTAGCCTTGTAAGGCTCAGCCGCCATGAGCCTTACAAGGCGCAAACCTGTCTGCGCTTTGCAGGCGAATTTTTTTTTTTTTTTAAAAAATTCCGTTTCATTTTCTTGTTTGTTATGAAAACCAAATCGTTAATATTAAAAGTCAATAAATCAAAGTGAAAATGCATATCATTTTATCATAAATAAGTATTGAAAATATCTATGCAAGGCTTATGTTACTTTCGTTAACTTGATATAAACCCCTAATAAAAATAAATTTTATCGATAAACACTTCCACTTCATACATATAAGTTGACTCATCGGAGAGTCAAAATTATGTTATCTAGGGGGAAACTAATGTTGTAGCTTCAGGCCCCAAAAATTGAAGTTTTTTCGACGGTAAACAATATACTCTTTAAATAATTTATAGAATATTTTATTTATATTAAATTATATGTTAATGATTTACATCTTATTTCAGGATGATATGCCACAAAATCAAAATGATGATGAAGTTGGACCTTCACAACAATATATATGTTGCTATAATCGACAAATTTTCAGTTTTGACATTTATAAAATATTAATAGAATTCAGTAATAAATATAATTTTGCAGGACATCAACAACCCTCGAAGAACAACAAGGCCACACGTACCCATCACCTGTGGAACCGGTAGACATAAACAACAACAACAACCGCATCAAGACAGACGATAATCTCTAGAAGTGTTGTCTTTTATATTTTCTATCATGTCCCTTATATGTTCTACCAATTTTTTACAAATTATATATAAAAAATTGAAGTTTTCGAACTCCAACATAATATGTTGAAATTTGTTTATTTACATTTCATTTTCATAATAAGATAATTTCATAATAAGTAATTGACAAACAAGAAAATAAAACGGATTTTTTTTTTAGAAAAACAAACGCCTGAAAAGCGCTGACAGGTTTGCGCCTTGTAAGGCACATGGCGACTGCGCCTTGTAAGGCTCACCAGGCTAAAAGTTGTCTGAGCCTTACAAGGCTAAAAGCTGTCTGAGCCTTACAAGGCTCATCGTAATTTGAGCCTCATTTTTGGAACCCTGATTTAGACGCCGTTACAAATTGTTTCCCTTTTGGTTTCATAATTAATTGAGTTGCCGTTTTGGAATTTTCAAAATATTTTGTTGCCCTTTTGGTTTCGGACTCACACATATCACCATATCAAAAATGATCTTTAAAGATAATTAATTAACGACAATAATTTAATTGTCGCTAAATATGTATTTTTAGCGGTAATTAACACTTTTTGTAAATGACTCTGAAGCCTATAACGACATTGAATCTATTGATAATTAACATATTTGTATTAACACTCTTTGTTAATGTGTATTTTTATTACCGCTGAAGTCATTTTTGTTATAGTGCATATAGGAGTTATTAATTCAGCTGACTTTGTTGGCTCATAAATTTGTAGCCACTACCAGACCAATTACCAAACTTAATTTTATTAGATGTTCACATTTTAATTGCTTACTCATTTGTCCCTTGTAAATATGCTCAGTTGATAAAATTATGTGCTTTTTTATTAGTCAAAATTAGAATCTACCACTAGATGAATTCCTTCAGATAAGATTTGGTTGGGTCGAATCTTATCAATTTCATACTCAAAAGTTCTTTTAAAAAAATAAAAATAAAAATAAAAAATTGACTTTGGGAAAGAAGAAAAATAGATCATTCCTTAAATAATAATAATGATGCTAGTATTATTTTCAAAGTCAGATAGATAATTAGAATATAACTTTCAAATTGAACCAGTATATATGTGATTTCTCAGTTTTTTTCTAGCTTTTTTTTAAAATTATTTCTATACGTTGTATATATGAAAAAAATTAAATAATCTTGACTTTGTTACTGGGGAAAGTTTTCATCTTTTATATATGAGGAGAATAGAAGTAAACTGTGTGTGAAAAAGACACTTGTGATGAACTGGACCAAAGGAAAAAAAAATTAATTTGGCTTTATCCTCACGGAATTTAGGTGAAAAAATGTCTTTTGCAAAACCAAAAAGACAATTATTGTGATGGACACTACTACGTACGCAGAAAATACCTCACATGACCAAATATATTGTTAGGTGAAATTTCTATACGATAATTGAAAAAGAAAGGAAACAACTCAATTATTATACGTTATGGAACCTTAAAAGCACAAATCAAAACGATAGGTTACTATTCGAGTTTTGAAAAGTTTTGACTCGATTATGCTATTTTGTAATCTTATTTTTCTTACAAGTCTGCATTGAATACTTTTTTGGACAACAGGTGCATTTTTTATCACAATATTAACATGAGAGATTTTTTTCGAAATTATTAACGAAAGATATGTTATTGAATTTCGAATAATTTAACAGCATTTTGAATCTTTTTCGTATTTTAAATTAACAACAATATATGGATTTAAAATTAAGAGAGAAATTAAATAGACTAAAATTGCAAAATTAAATACATATTCCAATTCATACCATGGTAGGTTGTTGCAACAAATGTACTACAAAGGTTTGTGAGTAGATGATTACAATTAGAAGGCAAAAAATTGAAAAACAAAAAAAAAATTAATATCTAAACCTAAAAGTCTAAAACCCAAAATATTCACTTATCACAAAATGGTAAAAGTAATATTTAAGGAAAAAAAAAATTAGTACTAAGGTACTTAAATAATATCCAAAAAAGCAAGGTCAGCAATATCTGTAAAATCCATTTGTGTTTTTGCATTTACCACACCACTGACCACCACCACCACCACCTTGATATCCAATTTGCCAACACAAACAAACCGTTTTCGCCACCGTCTCCGCCGCCGGTACCGCCGCGGTAGGCGGCGGTGCTACGGTGGTCAAGAAGTTGTATGAGGCCGTTGACTGTGGTGAAGAAATATGATCTCTATGTAATGGCAACCCAATTGAAAGTTCAAGATTTATCATAACTTGTGAGGGTATTTTCGGAATAACAATTTCTAGTGGCTTTGTTTCCTCAGTAGTACCACTGTTGCATTTTGTTTCATCATATGATGATGACGTGGCAATCATAATATTGGGTTGTTTTTGGTCAACGTTTGTGAAATCCATGTTGATGTTTTTGGTTGTGGTGGTTGTGATGGCGGTGGTGGAGTTGGTGGCAGTGGCGTTGAGTGGACGGTGAGTTTGAGGATCAATGCCACGATTGATGAGTTTTCGTTTAATGTGTGTATTCCAGTAGTTCTTGATTTCATTATCAGTTCTTCCAGGTAATCTTCCAGCTATAACTGACCATCTGCAGAGAAAATATTGTATTAGAAAATGTAGAATAAAAAGAAAAAAAGGAAATATAAATCAGTTACATTAATAGTTGGAGAATATCAACAAAAAATAAATTTTGTTTTGAGCTAAAGTTTTCAAATACATGTTTTGTAAGAAACTTTTAACCCATTGTTTTTAAAAAAAAAATTGACTCTAGAATTAGCATTAACTGATCACTTTTTGACCATATTCAAAAGAAATGGAGTTATTGTCTTGAATTTTTAGTTGCACTGAAAAATGACTATTTGTGAATTTTGACCTGATTTAACAACTTTCAACCTTTTTGCCAATCACAAAATATTTCAAATTAGTTCAAAATAAAGCTTTCATTTAATTTTTGAATTTCTTTTTGTTTTAATAATTAAAAAGGACTTTAGAATCTAAAGATTTTATAGGTTTGGTATTTCAAGAAACAGAGAAGTCTTTCCCACTTGTTGAAAAATTTACTACTATAACCACTTTTTTCTCTAGAACATTTTAGGTCTTCTTTTACAACTTCTTAATGTGGTCCCAAATTAGCCAAACAAAAAAAACAATTTTGACTCTGTATTCCAATTTTCACACATTTTATGATACTTAGGAGTACATAACTTATAATAAGTAAAACCAAAAAATAAATTAAAATAGCAACAAAAAAAAAACAAAAAAAAACAAAGATCATATACATACTTGTTTCCAAGCAAACTATGAAGTTTGATTATCAATTCATCTTCTTCTTCTGTAAAATTCCCTCTTTTGAGATCAGGCCTTAAATAATTTATCCATCTCAATCTGCAGCTCTTTCCACATCTTGACAATCCTAAAATATTTAATATAATCATGAAAAATTAAATATTTACACAAAAAGAAAAAATAAGTCTCAAATCTTTGGATCTTTTATCCACATCCATAATCTTTTTTTTTTGTGGCAGTAGATCCAAAAATGATTAGATCCTCTTAATTCCGAAATTAAAATTTAATAAGTTTAATTTTCACTATATGTAAAGAGAGCGAGAGATAAAAAAAAAAAAACCTTATAATATATACAGTATAATTTTTCGACGATGAATACCTGCAGCTTTAGGGAGAGAACGCCAACAACCTTCCCCATGAGCACGTATATAATTGATGAGGCGTTGGTCTTCTTCTTTAGTCCATGCTCCTTTATTTGTATGTGCTTTTTCACAACAAGGTGAACGTCCCATGCTTTGAATTTTTTGTCTTATGAGTATTCAAGGATTTGAGTTTTTGGTACTAATAGAGAAAAAAGCAAAGAGTTTGATGATAATTAAGTAGAGTCCTAGTTTCTCTTTCACTAGTTTATTTTTTTGTTGTTGTTGATAAGACTAAAACTGTTTGGTACTTGTACTCTAGATTTTTCTTTTTCTCTCTAATGGAGATGAGAGGAAAAAGGGGAATAGAAAGATATATATTTTGAGGGTGTGGATGGGGTAGGCTTAACAAGTGTTAGGTAGGAGGTGTGGGGTAAAGCTTTTAATTTTGTTATTGGAAGAGACTTTGGAACTATTCCCTTTTGTTAAATGGATGGGTCTTTCTTTTTAAGATTTTTCTTGGAGTTGGGGTGGGGGTGGTAGGGGGAGGCCAACAACAAGCAACAACCATTTAAAATTGTTAGGACTGACAATCGAAGAATACACAGTTTTAAGTTCGAATTCTAAATATAAAAAAATATTAGTAGAGAGTGTTTTTTTTAAAATTGTGGCCCTATATGATGCGAATTTGAAATAATCAGACTTTAATATGATTATCGAATACTGTGTCAGAAATCAATTTTTTTTTTAATGATTCATTTGATTAGAGTTAAGTTATCTAGTAATTAATTATTTTAATTAAATAAGGAATAAATTCATTTTAAAATTAGACATGCGATTATTTGTTTACTTATCTTTCATACTAAACAAATTGAAGTGTAGAATATCATTGAATTTAGTAAGGGGTCTATCAGAACTAAATTTCTATACCACAAAGATAAGAAAATGGATATATAATATACATTTTCAAATTCTACTTGTGAGATGATATTAAATATATTGTTATTTTTTTGTGTTTTTAAGAAAAAATATGATTATGAGTATTACAAATTTATGTTGAATGCATTGATAATGTAGATAATTTTACTAAATAGACCAATAATGGTACATGGTTACAAAAGGACTTATAATAATACATAATCTTTATATCAAGTCTGATTTGATAGTCTTAAATAAAATAAAATATTTATTTTCTTTTAATTTATGCAGTAATATTTGCTAATGTGCTGAGAAGAATAAAATATTTGAGACTTGTGATCTATAACAAATTATTGATATTTGTGATTATAATCATCTCATTTAAAAAATAAAAATAAATTTAAAGTTAAATATTTTTTAGATAGATTTAAAAAAAGATAAGGTGTTAATAGAAAGAAATGGTAATAACTTATTATAACTAATTAAACTCATATCAACAGCTCAAATATTATTATAAATAAATAAATTCTATTAATAATATAAAAGTTTACTTATGTAGATTAACAAATATAGATTACTTGAAGTTTACATATACATCCTCCACTAGGAAAGTGGTGAAGAAAATGATGATATTGGTAAGGAAGGAAAACAAACACATTACCGATTTTAGGGGAGCGGATGAGTTTGTTTCTTTTTTAATTAAAGTTTCATTTAAATTTTGAATATGATTTTTTTTTTATAAGAAACATTTACCCTAAAATGAAATTCTTCATAATACATATTTTAATTAATCGGACTATAATACGAATTTCGTGCGCCATATATTTGTAAACAAAAGGGAGAGAAAGAGATTGGATTTGGTAGGTAGATTTTCTTTTATGATGAGTTGTCCTTGTGGGTCTCCTCTCTCTTACTATCTCCTCTTTTATTTATAATAATAATCTGTGGGAGCCACTTGCACATTATCACTTGCCACGTGGACCGTACATGTGGTAGTATGGAGTTGGCCCACTAAAGATATTCACCAATTTCAGAAAAGGATAAAAAATGCCCTTAAACAATATGAAAGAAACAAAAATGTCATTCGTTTATAGTTTGGCTCAAAAATGTCCTTATCGTCATTACTTTGGTTCAAAAATGCCTTTGCAGTTAATACTTTGGTCCAAAAATGCCCTAATAATTACTAAATGGGTAAAAAATGCCCTTTTCCAAATAAGTATATTATTTTTTTCTTTTTAAACACATTTTCTTCTTAATTAAAAGATTATTAAAAAAACATGTTCTTGTTTTCTTTCTTTTAAAATTATTTTAACAAATAAAAATGTAGGAAATATATTTTTCTTCTTAATCTCATCTTATCAATTAAAATAGAAAAACTGCATATATCCTTTCGACATATAATATATGTCATATGTATAAGATCATAGTATATTCATCATTAATTTATATTTATATAACGATAAAAAATAATTATAATAAAATAAGAAATATATTTTTTATTTTATTTTTTTCTGAATTGAAGATAAACATTTGCTAATTTTTAAAAAATATTATTAGAAAAAGAATGTGTTTAAAAGAAAATAAATAATATATTTATTTGATAAAATGAGCATTTTTTACCCAAAATAACAATAAGAGCATTCTTGGACCAAAGTATTGACGGAAAGGGCATTTTTGGACCAAACTACAAACGGAAGGCATTTTTGTTCCTTTCGCATAGTTTAAGGGCATTTTTTACCCTTTTCCCATTTCAAAATAAATCAGAATATCATTTTACGATATAATTGAATTTTGTGATCTTAAATTAAAATATGTTAAATATATAAAAAGTGATAATTTTAAAAAATGAATTAAATAAATAAATAAAAATTAAATGAATATCTTTTTAAGGAAGGTGTAAATAAAAAAATAGACAAGTATTTTGAGACGGCAAAAATAATACCTATCTACTTAACTATATTTTGTTGTACAATTTTCTTCGTCTCTACTATTTTTATTCAACGTTCGAAATTGATGCCGATTAATTTGAATTCGCACAAATTCTTTATTAAAAAGGAATAAAACGTTTTGTTTGAGCATTTATTCTAGTTTTTAACTCTGGCTCTAAGTATTTGATCTCTATTACTGTACTATATAGTATTTCCTTCTCTTTTTTTTACACCTACAGAGAAAGAGGAAAATCGACATCACTAATCAAGAGATTATAGTGATTTGTACTTGTAAAATACGATGATTTGAATGATAACATATAAATTAAGTGAAATTTCAAGGTTTTTTTTTTTTTTAAAAAAAGGAAAGATTTGAACTTGTAATACGATGTTTTTTTTGCACTTCAATTATTGTATTGTTTTATTGTAGTCTTCGTTCTGTTACTAGCTGCTATTTTTGTTACTATTTGTTGTTTTTTATACTTCCGTTACTACTTTTTCGGGACTACTTTGGACCTTTTTTTTTATGCCGAAGTATGCATACACTCTACACTTGTCACACTTCATTTTGTGAAACTACACTAAATATGTTACTATTGTTGATAGCATATTATACTTTAATAAAATATATTACTAGCACCCTATGATATGGAAGTGCCCCATTTATCCTGGCCTCCTCTTAATTGATAAGTTTGGTTTCTCATAAATAAACAAGAGAGGAATATGAAGAGAAGAAAATAATTTGGAATATATTAAAAACCGTGTTCTCAAATTTAATTTTTGACTGATAGAATGTAGATACTGTAAAGAGATAGTTTGATAAGAAATTTTCTATATACTTAATATTATTAAATTTCTTAAAAGTTTGTTCAATTTATTTAAAAAGAATTACTATGGAATTTCAAAGGCGGAAAATTATACAAAATGTCATTTCAGCCATTTGTATCACCAAAAATTTAGCCAAATTTTCAAAATTATTGAAATTGGTCAAAATCTTCTTCTTCTTTTCTCTCTCTTTCTATTTCACCATTAATTCTTCCTTCCCATTTCGCTATTAATGACTTCTTTTCCTTCTTCCTTCCAATTTCGCTATTAATGCCTTCGTTTCCTTCCAATTTCGCTAGAGGACTTCATATCTAAAATTTGAGAATATTTAGAGGTGATTTTGAGTTGATCGAGATTGAATAGTTAGTGTATATTTCATATATTGCGTATCATAATGTATAATTAATGTATAACTCATGTATATATGAGATGTATTGTATAGTTAGTGTATACTTTCAATAACCTTTGACAAGTTATATTATATAGTTAATGTATACATTCTACAATTTTTGGCTATTTTTAATGTAATTAAAAACATATCTATATTTATTATATATATTTGAAATTAGCCTATTCCAAATTGAATGGCTGAATGTGATAGTTGCCAGTTAGTACTAGCGTTTGGCAAATAACTGTCAAGTTAAACTGGATCGGCCCAACTTACAGTTGTTCTACGGGCTTTATTATACAGTTTTCGCCTCACAAGCCCAATCTAGGGATGTTCATATGTTGATCCGAGTCGATTATTGATCAAAATTGAAGTCAATTTAATTTAATTAGTTTTTAAATTATTAAAATTAAATTAAATATGACATGCTTTATCAATTTTGGTTCGATTTAATTTGTTTATTAATCATACATGAAAATAAATCAAAAGATAAAGTGGAAAATAGAAAAAAAAAACAAAATTAGTTTTTTGTTTTTTTGGATAGTAAGATTATATATCATATATAATTAGGGAGTTACTATGTTATGAGGCCTAGTGGCCTCTGCATTGTCGTCATAGTTGGCGATTACAACTAGATCATCAAAATAGGCTAACTTATTACAAATAGTCCTTAAAACTAGTTTAGTAGATATCACTCCTTGTTAGTTAGGCTTGATCAGAGTCGTAGAATGATCCGGAGGAGTAGACATTATATTTTGCTGGACTCTTTGTATGAGACTTTCTTTCATAAATAAATTATAAATAAATTTTGATGAAAACATATAGATATTTAAAATTATTCATAAAAAATACTAACATATTATGCATATATAGCTATAAGAAATGGGTATATAATTTTTCGGTTTAGATTCACTTGTTTCTTCAATTTTTTTAATTAAACAAAATCAAATCAAATATCATTGATTTAAAAAAAAATTGTAAAATCAATTAATCAAATCCAAATAAAAAATAATTTGATTTATTTTTTCAATATAGATCAATTTTATCTAAATCGTGAACACCCCACCCCGGCTGCAAAAAAGATTAGTCTCAAATAGGTACCACTTGCAAAAGTTGCTTACAAATAATAGCACCACCGCCACCCACCCACACATTTTCTTTGGAAGATCTTCCCCCTCCTCAGGAACATCTACTTTTTCTCTCCTTACGGTGACTCAAGCGCGCAATCTTATATTCCCTCTATCTCTAATTATTTGTCCACTTTTATTAACACATCTATTAAGAAACAATGATTGATATAATAAGTTTATCATTTTATCCTTATTAATTATGAAGTAGTTGAATTAAAAATTTAAGATTTTCAATAAGTTCTACCTTTTTTTCAAAATTAATTAATTGAGGGTATAGTAGGTAATTTTTTTTGTCTTTTCTCAATTTGTCAAAAATGAACAAGTAAAAAAGAAAAATTAGACATTAATTAGAAACAGAGGAAGTAATAGGAGGCGGAGGATATTTATTATCTAAGCAATCCTTTAATCACATTTTCTATTTTAGTGACTCAAGCACATAATCTTATAGTAGAAAGGTAGATGGTGGTTATCATCTGAGCGACTCTCTCACATTTTTCTATTGTAGACTGAGTAAACATTAGGGGGGAAAGAAATGTAGTAGAAGCCGGCCATCTTTTTGATTACTAATTATTTGTGCCTCAGTCAAGGATATAGTGCCAACAGCTACTCCCAAAAAAATGATCTACTTTATTGCCTTGGATACTTCCTAATCCAACTCTTATATGTAATATTTCTATCCTATAAATACTTCCTATTATATGGTCTCACATCCATGCATCCTCCTAGCACATAATAGTAATTAAACAAGCATGGCTACTAGCAAAGTTATTGGTATCCTCTTTCTATGTGGTATGCCTTTTACCTAATGCACATATTTCTCTCTTTCCTTAATTAGTAGATCAATTTTTACATTTTTCTATGTTCATTTGAATTCAATATTTTCGACGTAGAATATAAATTTAGTTAATGTGTCTCTCTATTTGTTCTAAACAGTGATGTTGCTACATGGAATAAGCAGTGTGGAGTATGCAGAAGCAGCCAAGTTTTGTACTCAGAATTGTGATCCTAGAGTGTCATTTATGACTTGTCCATTTAGAGGACCTAATAAAAAATCATTTCCAAAATGTATCAACTGCTGTGGAGCATCCAAAGGCTGCAAACTTTTCAGTGAAGATGGTTCTTTGTTATGTACTGGAACCTAATTAATATTAGTATAATTACTACTATTACTAAACTTAATCAAATTAAAGTCATATTGGACTATGTATCACTAAGATGAGATCCCATTTAATGATAATGATGCTATTTTAATTTCCACTACTCTTTGTCTAATTAGAAGCATTAGTATTTCTTCTTTGATTATAATTGTCGTGCAGCTTTCTTTGTTTGAATCTTTTTTTAATACAAATTTATAAACTTATAGCCAATTGCAAATTAGTAAAATTGGGAAGCCGGTAATTAGCCAGTATTGTAAACTTTACTATAAACAGTCCAGGACTAATTTTTTTCAAATGAGATCGATGATAAATAGTCTAGGGGTGTACATGGCCGGGTTGGTTCGGATTTTTCAACTATCAAACCAAATTATTTGTGTCGGATTTTTAAATTAATAAACCAAATCAAATCAATAAAACTCGGGTTTTTCAACCTCGGGTTTTTTCAGATTTTTTCGAGTTTTTCGGATTTTCGGGTTTTTTTGGGGTTTTCCGGTAAAGTAATCATACAAACATACAATTTACTTGTACTTCAAATATTTCTTTAGTCCTACCAAAATACAACTATCTAAGGTGTTTCTTAAGGAAATAACACAAAATATGAGATGATTAATGACACTAAAATATCCAACAAAAAATAATACTAATGAAATCGCGTAAAACAAATATTGCAAATTAACAAGTCATAATAAAAATGATCATAATTTAAAAGTACTAAATCATGCTAAAATAAGTTTAATAAGTATTAGTTACATAACTAAATATTAAAGGAAATTAAAATTAGATTATGTTTTTTAATTATCTAAACCAATGTAAAACTAAAGAACAAATATTCAATATTATTGTCATTCTTAGTGTTGATTTGATTTTCTTTTTGCATTAGTATTAATTTGATTTTGATTTAAGTTTTATTATAATTACCAACATATGTGAACTATAGTCTTTATCGAACCATTCAAAATTCTAAGTTTCAAACTTGAAATAATATATTAAAAGATAAAAACTATGAAAAAGTATAAGAAATATTTTAAAATTATATCAAAATAAATATTTTTATGTATAAAATAAAATTTTAAAATTATATATATAATGTCTGGTTGGTTTGGTCTCGGGTTGGTTTTTTTAGTTAAAACCAAATCAACCCAAATATAGTCGGTTTTTTTTTCCAATACCAAATCAAGTTAAACCAAACCACTAGTCGGGTTTTTTTTCCGGTTTGACTTGATATGTGATTTGGTTCAATTTTCGATTTGATTTTGTACACCCCTAATCAGAGGAGGATCCAGGATTCGAAGGCTAGGGGTGCCTTATCATTTAAATGGTAAACGGGTCGGTTCCTTCAATTTTAGGTTATGATTCGGGTTTTTTTTTATTACTATAAATAAATTGATCAAATATAAATATTTAATAATGTCTTTTTCTTTTAAATATTCTAATATTAAATATATACTCCTAAATAGTTTGTTTTTTGATATTTTTTTTAAGAATAAGAGACCTTATTCTAGAACTTTGAGAAAACAAGAGATTTTTCACCTAAAAATTCAAATTTGTATACGTCATTTAATACAATATAGTTGAGAAAAATATAAAAATTAAACATGTAATCCTGTTATCTCCACTTAGTGTGACGTTAAAGATTGAACTTTTAAATTCAATAGCTTTAATATAATACTATCCATCATTTCAAAAGCTTTTTCAAAAAACAAACTATTTAAACATATTTTTATTAACATTTATGTGACTTTCAAAATTTAATATCAATCTATAATTTATATAGAATATCATGCAACACACGTATCAATTAAAGATAGATAAATAAGTAACGAGTAGCAAATAAAGAAACTAATTGAACGAGAAACGGAAGCAAAAACCAAAAAAAAAAGGGAAGATCTGAAAGCCCTTCGCACAAGCAAAGAAAACAAAATAATGCTTCCAAGGAGATTTGAACTCTCGATGCTCCCCTTGACAGAGTTGTCATCCACCAGTTGCGCCATTCAGCATATTGTTCACTAGGTGGCAGATAAAATATTTATCAATATATTATACTTATATACATATATATACAAAGTTTTAATCGAGGTCACTGGGTGCCGTGGCACCCCCTCCCATTAAGCTAGATCCGCCCCTGCCCCTAATAAATACTCTAATTTTGGTGCAATTTCTTGTATAAGATTCGGGCACAATCATCAATTTTTTCACTATTTAAACGTGACATGTCACGAACTTTCTTTCACGATCTTATAAGTTCAAGTAACCCTTTTCAAACTTAGATTGCTAAGAGAATAAGAAAAGACACAAGATATTTTTTTTAAAGAGGCTTTTGTATTGCTTTGGAAGATTGCTTACTTACTTGATTGAGTTACAAATTAATGTCACTCTATTTATACTACACACCTAGGAGCTAAAGTGTAAATAAAATTTGTTACATAAGTCTCTACATATTTATAATTTAGTCCTTTTTCTAGAATTCTCTACAAGTCTTCCAAGAATTCTTTTAAGGTATTCTAGAGTCTTCTCCAAACTACTCTAAGACTCTAGATTCTTCCCCTTTAATTTTATGTCTAACTTGAATGACAAAGTGGCGGGTCATGACAGACCAGACCAAAAAAGTATAAGAAAAAACGAGACTTATTGAAAATGATATTTTTTTAAAATAAAATCTTTAATAAAAGAAAATCATATTTCAAAATTCTAAAACAATGGAACTTAAATTCTGATGGGACAATATTCTTTTTTAAGAATGATCCTAGAATACTGAAAATATATAGTTGATGGTACCTATGGGTTGTAAGACCATCTCTAATCCACCTCTATTTTACTCTCCATTCTCTATATTTTGAAAGTAAAATAGAGACTCCAACCCATCTCTAAATCACCCTCTATTCTTCAAATTTAGAGAGTTGAATAGTAGTTCTTCAAATTTGGAGAACTACTATTCACACTCTCTATTTCACTTTTTTATTATTATATTATTATTTTTATTACTTTCTAATTAACATATTATTTTACATATAATTCCATTAATTAAATATCTAATATTCATAATTCTTTTTTAAATATAATATAATATTTTTTAAAAATATTATTTAATATATACTATTTTAATTTCAAATTAATAGTATTTTAATTTTTTTTCTAATTTTTGTGATTAATTTTCATTATAAAGAATACGCAAAATTAAAATGACAAGATGAAAAAAATTAATTTAAATATACAATACATGATATGATAATTTAAATACAAGATAACAATACAATACATAACATAATAATTTAAATACAAGATAACAATACAATATAATCCATAACATAAAAATTTAAATACAAGATAAAATACAATACATAACATAATAATTAATTGATCACAACAATAATTTAGTAATTCGGTAGGTCGTTTTCAGATTTAACACTATTCGGAAAAAAATTAGGATATGATTTCGAGAATTGTTGCGATTGTGGTTGTGATTGCGGTTGTGACTAGGTAGTATAGATTGCATGCACTG
>JAJONZ010017429.1:0-17577 GCA_029582445.1 Solanum paucissectum
CACTAACGAAGAAGTTCCGTTGTTTCTTTGAAAAAGCAACAGCACCAACAGCTCCCATGTGACCTATGCCTACGCCAACACAAGCCTTGTTCTCGCAAGCCCATAACCTAACCTATGGAAACACCAGAATTAAGAATAGCAGAAAAATAAATGATGTTAATCTTGAATAGTGAAGTAAAATCTTGGTAAACCAGCAAATAGGAGAAATGGAATAGGCATACATCAAATGCTGCATATTTGTCTAAAGAGCAGAAAGAAATATCACAAACTTACATTGTTGTCCTTGCTTCCCGTTACTATAAGTGTTCTTCCAGAATTTGATACACAGGTATCAAGACACAAAATAGTATCAGTGTGCCAGGACGATACATAAGAGCACGACTTTGATTTAAGATCGTAAACTCGTACCTGCAGTAGATACATGCAACATCTTAGAACCTCAGAAAAGAGTGTGATGACATGAATGATTTATCGAAATTAAATTTCAACTATTACTTAGATACATGCACCAGAATTACACCAAAGAAGGCAATTTCTAAATCTATGTCAATAAATGAAACCAAAAAGAGTACTATGATCATATCTTCTCTACATTTGTTTAAGCTCAGCAAGCATCAAGGAACTTACCTGCTCTACATTTGTTCCGGCTGCAAGGAACTGTTCATCGTCACCCAAAAATTTCATATCTGCAATCTCTTCATTGTATCCAACAAACCTCTTCCTAAGAAATAGATTCATACTACCTTCAGATTCCTCCGGATAGTATGGAAAAAACTGATGGTCTGTTGTAACACAGAGCAACTCTTGATTTGCAGGCAAAATCAAAGCAGAAATAAAGCCCCTATTTGAATCTTCATTGTCAGAGCTTACGGTGATATCTGAGGTTTTCTGTTCAAAGAGGCACAGTGCCCTGTTACACAAGCATATGGAGTGATTTAGTAAGCCACTGCATTTTAGGAGGATTGAAGCAAAAATAAAATAAAATTGAACAAAGAATGCTTGAGAAGTTCTGAGTTTCTCGTCACACTATGATATATATTGCCAACTATTTTGACTACGTTGAATGTTCGATCATCTTAAGAACATTAAAGTGATTCTCAAGTACCTATCAGAACTCCATATCCGCACTAATCCACCCTCACCAACAGTGATGAAATTAATTGATGGTACATCACTTCTCTTCTTTGCCTGTGGATGTTTTGATGAAGCTAGACATGCAGAAAAAGAAGACTCTGAACCAATTATACACACGGTTTCAACAAACTCAAGTGTTGGTATGGTGGTCAGGCAGCGGTAGTCATGCAAGTTACACAGATTTATAACCTGTCATTTCTGTATCAGTCTAAGTATCAGCAAGTGCCACAAATGGCGTTAAACGTGTTCCAAACTAGAAAAGAAAAAAAGAAAGCTTCCAACCTGATGACTTTTAACAGAAACATTCAATTAGTTACTTGACAACAAGACATTCTTTAATATTTATGACCTAAGTAGCAATTATTTCCTCAACCTACCCCCCACAGTCAAATATAAAGTGAGAGAAACAGATAAGTCGATGAAGAACCTGCCTTGTCTCGCCCTGCACTGATCAAAGTCCATCCATCCTCGGATATTGCCATGGAAGTGACGGTTGATTGATGTTTCTCTAGTTTTGCCAGACATTTCTTTTTGGTCTTTTGTGTCAGATCCCAGACCCTTACTGAACCATCATCACCACTAGAGAACAACTATAGACAATTACAAAACACTAGGCTAATTAGTTCAAACAAAAAGAGGAGAAACCAGAGATTAGAAGCAGTTACTTCAGCATTCCCACCACAACTTCCCTTTTTCATCCTCAATATCTAACATCTAATAAGAAATGCAGTTTCTTCACTTCTATATGCTATAACAAAGAGTCACGAGACTGCATAATGATTGCGTGTTGAAATCTTGAACACCATAAAAGCCTTTACTAGACAAGCAAGGTGAAACTTAAACTGAAAAGCTCAATGAATATCCTCATCAAATACTTGTTAAAATTATAAACGGAAAAACTGAGAAAAGAGGATGAATCAGCTTTTCAGGTGTGCTGTGTGTAGTATTATAAAATGATTCGATGAATCTATGCATTGACGAATCCCTGTCGAGCAACTGTTGAAGAAATAGGCATAACGTGATGTAATGAGTATGAGGGGCAAGTTAGTCAATATCAATAATAGATATTTGTTAGGCAAGTTTGTTAGTACAGTTAGTAGAAGTTAGTTAAAGTTTGTTAGATGATGCTGTATATATACAGAATGATGTACCAATACAATGTATCAGTTTTTCACTCATTTTTCTTTCAATAATAAGTTCTCTCTCTCTTTTCTTCTTAGCAGAGCTTTCTCTAATGGCTATCAATGGAAGTCTAGTGAATTGAGTGTTAACTGTTCATATAATTTATCAACTGTAACATTGGGTGTGATATTTTAAAATATACCAAAAACTAGCTAAAAGATGTATGCAATCTTACGGGATACTTATACACACCCATACTATCAATGTACATGTAAGTGAATCTATGTGATATAGTAAAATACTTCCACAAAAAAATATTCAAAACTAATCCGAACAAGGGAACCCCAATGGACCAAGAACATGGCAGCTGTATTCTGGTTTTGCCAGTTAGCTGAGAAATCAGACACAATTCGTAATATTGACAAGGAAGCAAGCTCGGTAATTATGGCAATCCAGATCTCACCTGCAGCCGGTTCGGGTCAGGATGAAACATAATGCTGGTGACAACTCATTTATGACCTTCGAAATGATGAGTGCAGAAGCCCCCATCCACATCCCATACACGAACTTTTCCATCAGCCCCTGATGTTGCCAGCAATCCACCTGATGCATCACAAGCCATACCCATCACAGGTCCTTCATGCCCATGTAAAAGTCACTTGTCAGCATTCGAGGTTTTCATTGTTCTTTTTCTTTTTCAAGTCTGCTGTTCCCTGAGAAGTTTATGTCTAACTTCTTCATTCTAAACTACAACTTGCTAGTCTTGAACAGTTTTAGATTTCAAAATGTTTCAGCTTGAACTTCAATACAGGATCCTCTATAGTTCCTTCGGGTTAAGATTCAACGTTAAACAACCAGCCTTAGGATGGTCCAGTGGTTTGGGCTTGGGACTTTCATGTTGGAGGTCTCAATTCGAAACCCCTTGCCTGTGAAAGCAAAAGGGTTTGCCTTTTGGATCGAGCTCGTTGCACCAGACTTGCCTAGTGCGGGTTACCTCTCATGTGTGGTTTACGAGCTATAACATAAGAGCGGAGGTTTTACCCTGTGCGAACCCAAAGGATAGCGGCTGCGGGTTTCCCTTGTCATCCAAAAAAAAAAGAAAAAGATTCGACCTTAAGCATTAGAATCAATTGCCATCCATCCATTCTTCTACTAGCTATCACACCCACAAATGCAACAACAACAAAACATACTACCCTAATTCCTATATACCAATTAGGTCGTAATGTCACACATTCATTTGCCTTTGCTTATTATCTAATAATCTTATTTTATCATTTATCCTACCTTTTTATACGAGTTAATATCTCAAAAGATCACTCAACTTTGAGAATTTATTTAGTAAAGTCATTGAATTTTGTTTTATATGAGTAAAATCACTAAACTTATGCTTATGCATCAATAAAATCATTAAACTGAAATTACTATTCATTTATAAATATATAAAATTATTTTTGTTAATCCACATGTAATTAGATTCAAACTCATTCATAATTCTACCCATTAACCCAATTAAAAACCACACTTCTTCAACAATAGCCAAAACCAAATCCTAATTTGTCCCGTTATTCCTCTTCCGTATTATCTACACGAGTTTTTTCCACTTCCACACAAATTTCCCCTCTACTGTTAAACATAAATTTACATCCATATTTCATTCAGCTTCAGATTTTACTTAAGATTGTAAATTTTTCAGTAATAAAACCTAAAATCTTGAAATATAAATTGATGGTTCTTGAATTTTTAGTATAGATAACTGCCAATTTATCTATGATGATAACGGGTTATGCAACATGATTTCGTTATTGTCCGTGTCACTTCGAAATGGGTCGTCTATATTGCCAGCTTAATCATGCAAAAAATTCTGCAATTGGGACTTCTTCAGCAATAACTAAAACCACACTCAAAATGCACATGGAGATTACAGGAAGATGAAGAAGTATTGGGCTTTTTTAATTGGGTCAATCGATAGAATTATGAATGTTTGAATCTAATTGCACGTAAATCAAAAAAAATAATTTTATATATTTAATTAATGATAAATTTAGTACAGTGATTTTATTGATACATAAACATAAGTTCAGTGATTTTATTGATACAAAAATATAAGTTCTGTGATTTTAGTGAAACAAAACAAAGTTCAATGACTTTACCAGATAATTTCTCTAAGTTGAGTGATCTTTTGAGATATTATACCCAACCTTTTTCTTGTAGGTTCTCCAAGGAAAACGATACAATCTATCCAACGTTGTATTCATCTAAACAATATTGTACAATACACGACAATATGAAACGATATGTAACAACCATCCAAGCAAAGTGTAATAAGTTTATGTCAACCTTTTAACTCACTACGACATATTATGAAACAATATGAACTACCATTCAAACAGTACATAATGAAACGATATGTTTCAACCATCCAAATAAAGTGTAAGAAGCTTATGTCAACTCTTTCACTCAAAACTACAACTTGGTCTCTAGTCCTGAAGAGTTTTAGATTTCAAACATGTTTCTGAGCTTTAACTTCAATACTGGATCTTATACAGTTCAAAGATGTGACGTTTAGCATTTAGAATCCGTTGACATTTATGCATCACACCCACAAAAGCAACAAAAAACTAGTTGCCTGATTCAGTTTTATTGAATAAAAAAGTTAAAGACAATACATATACCTTCCAGGATCGTATGCATTCGAGGGTGAAAAGTTCCCAAACTCTAATTTGCCGACTATGGCTAGCAGAAAACAAGAATTTATCATTAGGGCTAAGAGCAAGAGCTGTCACTGGTTCAGAATCCCCCTCTATTGTACATTTAACTATCGAAGCAGCATTGTTGGATAAATCAATAATCTTGATTGTGTCACTACACGCCATCTGAAGCAACAACATAAGGCCCTCCTGTATAGAATTTCTCCAAAAACTTTTCACACTTGTAATTATTCTTCAATTTCATTTTTTTACTGCAAAATTCACAACACAATAATCAATCAACATGTAGAATGGATTTTCATGATCATAATGTGTGACACAAGAAATCATACAATATATCCAAACGTTATATTCATTGAAACAATACAATACGATATACTGGTTATCAATTTTTATCAATATGTAACGCAATAATCAACCTGTAGAATTAGTTGAGTTGCTCGAAAGCTTAGTGTTGGGGACAGAGCAGCTCCAAGGTTTTAGGGGTTTAACACGTTTAAACCGTTGAAGTATAATTTATTTATTTTTTGTCCGCCAATTATTGACAACCTTAAAAATATCTCTCTAGTTAACTAACTAAAATTTACAGCCCCAATATCTAGGGATAAAATTTATAATTCGCACCAAATTTAGAGTTATTTTTAATACTTCTCTTTTTGAGTCCGGTACACATGGCCCATACACGGTAATTCAATGCAAATCTAAATTAATCGAACTCTAATATAAATATGACAAAATAGATTTTTTTTAAATAATAATCAAAAACATAGAAAAGAAAAAACTAGAAAAAGCTTAAACCCTGCAACAATGGTGAAGGCTTATCTCCGGTATGAGCCGGCGGTGAATTTTGGTGTGATAGTTTCTGGTGAATCGAATATTGCTTATGATAGCTCCGGTAAACACTTGTTGGCACCGGTGTTGGAGAAAATCTGTATATGGCATGTGAGACAAGGTGTTTGTAGTAGAACATTAGTTCCTACACCTTTATCGAACTCGAAAGGCCATTCTCTTGCCGTTACATCAATTACTTCCTCATCTTCTTCATCACACGTAAATCTTCTTTTACTTTTCTATTTTTTTTATCCTGTGCTAATGTTAAAAAAATTTAGAGTTGGAGTTGCGTTTGACTATGATTATACTTTTTGCGATGACCAATTTGATTAATTTACTTCAAACATACCATCAAAGAATATTATAGATAGTCACCTAACATTATTAGATCCCATATACGAGCTACTACATATTATTATAAATATATATATTTTTACTTTATTTGAAATTTTTGAATTTTTGAAGTTGGAGCGGAAGATGAGTTGTGTTTGGTTATAGTTTTTGCAAATGATATTTGGTTGTTTGCATGTAATTTTTATAGTGAAAAAAGTGGAGAATTTGCATGGCCTGGATCGTATCTGGTCCCTGGTTAACCACTTCTTTGTCCTTCAGAACTTCAGCCAGTGTTTAGGGAATCGTGAAATGGAAAAAAGCGACAAGACGCTCGTTTCATTGAAGTGAATCGCAATTTAAAAGAAAATGGACCAAAATAAATAGAGACTATATATAAGCATATGTTCAAATTAAAAACTAATACTCAGTAGATATACAAAATCCTCTTAATATTTAAGAAAACTAATCATGTGAATAAGAAAATCAATCAACAAAAGCATAGGAAAATAGTAAAAACAGAGTTGTTTCTTAATATATTTGTTTCTTATAGTGGTTTTAGTAGTGATAAATTAGACTTAATTGCAGATAGCAAGTGGTTATGTTGAAGGAAGCATTAGAATCTGGAATTCCGAGAAAGGAATATGTGAAACCACACTGAATGGACATAAAGGGGCTGTGACGACCCTTCGTTACAATAAGCTTGGATCATTACTAGCATCAGGAAGCAAAGATAATGACGTTATTTTATGGGATGTGGTGGGTGAGACTGGCATGTTTCGTCTTCGGGGACATTGTGATCAGGTTCATACTATCTTCAAACTAGCCATAACGTACTTTCATTTCTCACTTCATCATGTTTTACTTTTGAATTTCTAATTTTGTTCCATTGTCATCTATGTTTCAGGTTACTGATGTTGTTTTCTTAGGTTCTGGCAAAAATCTGGTGACGGCGTCTAAGGATAAGTTTTTTAGGGTATGGGATCTTGATACTCATCATTGCATGCAGATTATAAGTGGCCATCATACCGAAATATGGTCCATAGATATTGACCCTGAGGAAAGATATTTGGTCACCGGTTCTGCTGATCCTGAACTTCATTTTTACACTATAAAACATGATTTAGCTGATGGACAATTGATTGCTAACAAAAGCGAAACAGATGTAAATAAGGACTTGCCTCCTGAAAACAAATGGGAAGTACTTAAGTCATTTGGTGAACTTCAGCGTCAAAGCAAAGATAGAGTTGCAACACTGAGGTTTAACAAGTCGGGAAGCTTGCTGGCTAGTCAAGGTGCAGGGAAGACAGTAGAAATATTCCGTGTGCTGGATGAGTCTGAATCTAAACGCAAAGCAAAAAGAAGTGTAACATCTCGCAACTAGAAAGTACTAGAAGGAAGTTTAAAATCTGGAAATAGTTATTTTTGGGAAGAATTTAAAAATCTGGAAATTTGGTAAAGGTGTTTAAAGTGAGTTTTTGGTCAACTTCAAACGGCCATAATTCCTAGCTCAGGATGAGTTAGGTGTTATTCCAGATATGGTTGGAAATCCATTGGAATGATCTTTTCAACACCGCCAAGTTTGCGTGATTCCGAGTTCATTTGAGTAAGTTATGCCCTTCGGAAGTTGGGTTGTTCAAATAGGGAAATGTCCAATCCGGATTTTTAAGGGGTATTTTAGTCTTTTCCTTGCCCTATTATTTTAATCCATTTTTAGGAGTTTAATATGGGTCAAGTAAGATTTTAGTCAGTTTTAGAAAAGTGAATTTCACGCTAGGGCTTGGAGAAAAGAGAAAGGAGAAGGGGAAGCAAGAACGTTCAAGATTCGTCGAGATTAGCTTGTGGTTTTCTTCGGGGGTGATCCCTACAAGGTATGTGAGATCACATAGCGTTGGGTTAGTTCACCCACGTGCCAAGCATGCTTAATTCAACGAATTTTTCGTCCTAAAAAGATTGAGACTTTGATGTTCTTGATAGTTGTTCTTGAATTGATTTCGTTCTTGAATATGAGTTGGGATTAAGGAGTTTCATGATGTGAAAGTGTTGTTTCCTTGAGTTGTTTGGGTTAGACTTTGTGTATATGATTTGGGTACATAAAACTAAAGTGAATTTGAGAAAAGAAATCGATTTAAAACGATTTAGGATCAGAAAATGAGGTCAAAAATTCGTCAAATCGAGTCTGTGGGAAGGCTGGCGTGACGCGCTCCCATTGCGCCAGGCAGGCTGGGGCAGCGCGCCAGCAGTGCTCCAGATTTGATCCCCAGAAAGTTGGGGCTGGCGCGGCACGCCCGGGATGCGCCCAAATCATCGTTTTTCTTTAGCCTATTTAAGTCCTTCTAAAGTGTACTAACACTTTCCATTGATTCTAACTATTCTAAATGACTTCTAAACATCTAGAAATCATCCAGAAACAGAATCATAACCTTGAATCCATAAATTCAAATTCAAGGAGAGTCAAGAGCCAAGTCTAGGAAGTTCTCAGAGTCTTTTCAAGAAGTCTTTTGCAAATGCTTTTAACCTTGTTTTAAGACTTAAAGTTCAAGTTGAGTAAAGAGTATAGATTGAAGTTCATTTCTTCAAAAAATATATGGGAACTATATTCCCAAAGAGATTTAAATTTTTTTTCACATTTAAATCAGAACGGAAATTGAGATTTTCAAAGAGCCTTCGGGCTAGTTTTCAGAAAAGAGTAATCGCTTTCTAAATGAAGCAAGAGGGGAAACTTCGATTTCCAAGATAGCCTTTGAGCTAAGTTTTTGAGCACTAATCTCAAATCACAGAAAAAGTATGTTTTTATACATAAGAGCTTATATTATATTTTTGGGAATAGTATTGAGCAACTATATGGGGGAGAGTTCAGACAACTCACAGCCCCCATAAATCATGTAGCCGTCATGGGTAGAAAAGGGTTATACTTTTTAGATGAATCCTTTTCACATAAACTAGTGGATCCACTTAGTAGTTCAGGTCTTATGCCCTTGGCAAAGTATATGATGCGCTGGAAGTGTGAGAGAGATCGGTGTATCATCACAATAGCTCTTATGTGATGGTTGTCGGTTAGAGAAACTCCCACAACAATACTTTGTATTTTTTTTTTATATATATCCATTTATTTGTATTTTTACATACATCTCAGAGTTATTTGTATCTTTGCATACACACAGAGTTGACATCATGTTTTAAACAACTTTTATTTATATTGCTCTTGTTTTAAACTGCTTTATATTGAAATGAGTTCAATTATGTTGAGTTGAGTTGAGCCAAGTAAGTTCTTCAGTTCCTTTCAGATTCTTTTCAAGCCTATGTTGTGTTTAGCATTCCAACTAGCATACTCGTAAATATACTGATGCCAGTTGGCCTGCATCGTATTATGATGCAGACGCAGGTAACTAGGATCGGCATCCAGCGCATCGTTGATCCAGTGAGCAGTTCAGAGTCTGTTGGTGAGCCTCTTTGCATTCCGAAGGACTCCTTTTTATTGTTTTCAATTTAGTATTAGTTCATTAGGATGTCGTGGGCCTGTCTCGACATCCATATCAGTTGTTTAGAGGCTTCATAGACAGACAGTTAGTTAGTTAATTCAGTTGTCTTTACTTTTCGTTTCATATGTTAAAGACTTGAGTTTGCCTTAATGGCCAGTTGAATGTTCCTTTATGATATTCTAGTTTCTTCATAAATGTTTAGGTGATGAGTTAAGTCTTCCGCTGAGTAAGTAAGCCAGGTCAAGGGTTCGCTTGGGACCAACAATGGTCTTCGAGTGCCAGTCCCGCCAAGGGTGTAGGATCGGGCGTGATAAAAAGAATTAGTAGAAAGGAGAAGAAAGCTGCCAAAGAAGGTCGTGAGGCAACGGAGAAAGGAGAGACGGATATTGGAGCTGAAGGAGGCATCAATCTTGTTGTTAGATTCCCGGATATCTTCAAGCTTCATCAGATCCTACGGGCTGGAAAGAAGATCTCCTCAATTTCTTTCTCCCCAATTACTCCAAAGAATTCACTGGCTACCTTAGCTTTGTCTTTGAACAATAATGTATTGGAATTTCATGCTATAAAAAACAGCTCAACTACTAAATTGAGTGCTATTGAGCTTCAAGGGCATCGCGCTGATGTCAGAAGTGTTACTCTCAGCTCAGATAACACTCTTTTGATGTCGACTAGTCACAATGCAATTAAAATATGGAACCCTACAACTAGTTCTTGCCTCCGCACAATTGATTCAGGATATGGTCTCTGTGGACTATTTGTTCCGGGCAACAAGTATGTTGTCGTTGGTACAAAGGGCGGTACGTTAGAAATTATTGACATTAGAAGTGGTACTTGTGTGGAAGTAGTGGAAGCCCATGGTGGTGGTGTTCAGTCAATTGCTTTAACTCCAGATGGGACAGGTTTTCTCACTGGCAGTGTAGATCACACCGTTAAATTCTGGGAATTTCAACTGGTGCGCAAAAGGCTGGTGAAGTGCGTAATCTTACTTTCTCTATCTAAATTACTCTACACCTCCATCTTTCTTAACAGTGTAGGACTGTTATCTGCGCTTCAATTCCAAATGTTGGGATTTCATGTTGTTGGATGGTTTAGGTGAGGGATCCTTGGATTCCAATGAAAAAGATTATTTACACTTAACAACATATACTAATATAATTGCTCAACATCTATAATGGTGCTCTTATACTTATTAAAAAGGGGGCTATAATAGCGCTTTTAAATAAACGAAATAGTAACATAGAATAACTGATTGTTGTACGTAATTCTATGGAAGTGATCAGCATACTGAGGTTTTCATCTAAATAGGCATTTATCTAATATAAAGATGTTAAATTTTGCAAACACATTCTTGTTTTTTGACATGCACTAGTTTCTGCTTGGATAAAAGAACCTCTATTCCTGCTGGTGAATAATGACGGGCTCTATTTATCGACATACATGAGTATAAGCATTTAACTGCATCTCTTGTAAGGAGCTTAAAAATGAATGATGATGTTCTAGTCGTAGCTGCGAGCCCTGATGGTAAATATGTTGTTGTTGCTTTGTCGGATAACATAGTAAAGGTAACAGTCTAACTTATTTGAATTGTCTATGTTTTGATTTCTGAAGTACAACTTTAAATTTAGAAATTCTCATCTCTTGGCTCCTTTTTTTGGAGTTTGTTATATACAAGTTGTTGCCTTTTCAAAAAAAAAAGATGGTGGATGGAAAAATTATATGGTATTTATATTTTGAGAAACAAATGCTGCTTGTCCTATCAGTTTTTAAGCCTTTGAAATTGCATTTTTCATTGTTGCACTTAATAATTTCTCAATATTTTAGTGTGACTGTCCTCTGATATGAATCTTGTAGTGAGACGGCAAGATGAAATCATATGTTTTCTTCTTACAACCTATGGTATTGGTTCATTAAGAAAGACATGCTATCTCTTGAGTTCCAAGTACTCAAAAATCTTAGGGTCCTTAGTAAAAATCAACTTGCTGCCTAAAATATATTGTTGACAAGCTTATACCCATTTAAACAGCCTGGAAAAGGTTCAAGACTGAGACAAGATCCTCAAATCAGCTACCAAATTTTATGTCTTGCTTGAATTGTAGATTGATTTCATTTCACTGTTAAAACTTTTAAATTGGTTTGTTTTTCTGTTGCATCATTGTTTTTTGTAGTCTAGTGAATACTCTTTTTTTTGTTTGATCATATTTGGACCGAATAGTTATGATGTCAATATGTTTTCAGGTCTTCTATATGGATTCACTCAAGTTCTTTCTTTCGCTCTACGGTCATAAACTTCCTGTATTCTGTATGGATATTTCTTCAGATAGGGATCTGCTTGTAACTGGCTCCGCGGACAAAAATGTGAAAATTTGGGGTCTAGTTTTCGGGGATATTCATAAGTCACTTTTTGCACATGCTGACAGGTGCTTTGATTACATCATTAACTATTCTAGTGTACAACTAGGTAAAAATTTGTAATTAACAAATGCTGATATTCTGTTTTTATGGCAGTGTTATGAGAGTTAAGTTTGTGCGCAACAGCCAACACCCATTACTTTTTTACTGTGGGAAAAGATCGTCTGGTGAAGTACTGGGATGTTGTTGGAATGTATGCGTCCACGACTATCGATGGGACCAGGTCCTCAACACAGTTACAATATCAGACAGTAAAAAATAAACACTGAAATTAAGATTGCACAAATAACTTTACGTGGAAACCTCCTTTCAAACTGCTTTCACTAATCTTCTCCAAGCAAAAGTAAAAGTCAGTTTACAAAATGAGATTAGCCTGCTAATCTCCACACTAAGCAATACCTTATATCACTTAGCTGAGCCAGAGCAGATACAACACTGCCCACTATACTAACCCTCATCGATTAATATAGATTTTTTTAAGCGGATACCACACCGCCCACTAAACCACCACCCTCTTGACGATTTAGATTTTGACTAAGCAACAACAATGTTGCCCACTAAATCATCTAACTCTAGATGACTTAGACTTTTAGAAACCAAAAACAAGATCTGAATCCTTTATATATTAGGATCAGATTTACAATGTAAGCACATGAGACACAAAGCTTTAAGTACAACAAAGACTCTTCTTCACTCTATCAGGTCCCTTTGTTGAGTTGAGCAATGTTCTTCCTTGAAGATGGCCTTCTTTTCAAGCTTATGAATTTTGAGAGAAAATTCAAATTTAGTTTGCCAAATCTTGAGTTTATGTTTTGTTGGAAGAGACTATATCAAAATGAACATAAACTCCTTGTCACCTTATCATATCGCAGTGCAGGGACCAGGTCCCTTGCAAACTTTTCTTAGCAAGTTCTTGAGAATACGTGATGACTCTCTCCTTTTGAATGAATGAATTAGTTTGTTGTTTTTCCTTGGATATATTTAGACATGAAGAGTTATTATCTAATGAACAAGCAACCTCGTCGCTTCTGATTGGTGGAGTACTCTGCAGCTTCACCAACTTTCTGACGCAGACAACTTTCCAGCTGTACAACACTTTGACCACTGGACGAGTATTTATACTCTACAGAGGACCAAGTCCCTGCACTTGTGAGGAGATCATCAAAACATCAAAGAACATAACATTTTCCCCCTTTTTGATGATTACACACAAATATTCTTCACACTGAGTTTATTCATTCATTTCACTGTCATCAGTCCCAATAACAAGGATTTGATTCCTTGTTAGATCAATAAGTTTGTTAAATCATCAAAACTTCATAACAACTTCGAACTAACATCTCATATCAGCTTCGAACTAACATTTCCCCCCCTTTTGATGATAACATACTTATTCACTAGTTCCCCTATCAACAAGAACTCTTCGGGTAACTGGAGTTTCATCATCCCTGAAGTTTGTCAAATCATCAAAACATCAAAATAGCATTTTTCCCCTTTTTGATGATGACAAACAACTTTTTCCCCCTATCGGCAGGACCAGGCCCTCTTCAAGTAGGTAGCATTAATTCCCCCTATCGGCATGACCATGTCTTCCTCAAGTGGCTAACATCATTGATCTCATACCTTTAACAATTTTCTCCCTGCTCCCTTTGCATAGTCAGGAGAGAGTTGATTGCTTCAGGCAAGATCCATTCAAGAAGGTTTCAGCATTTCCATCATCAATTTGATTATTTCAGCCAGATCTTTAAGAGCTTCAGGCTGCTGCTTGATCCACTAGAGTTGAGCACATCTCCACCTCTATCTCAGTTGTTGAAAGAGCAACTGAATCTTGCCTTTTAGTTCCCCATGAGTGAGAGTTAAACCTTTAACATAAGTCACTCATGAGGTACTCTTTCCATCAACTTGATACCCAGCATAATCAGCATCACATGTTCCTCCAAATCAAAAAGTCTTCTGATGGACAGAATAGGACCAGGTCCCTGTTTTCTTCAAGTGTCTTCAGATTCTCTTAGCAGCCCTCAAATGTGATTTCCTTGTACAAGAATGAAGTCTCTGAACTAGGTTCTTCAGCATTCAGCTTCAAGTTAGTACCCATGAAAGTATGAATTGTCTAGGCATCCATAACATGAATTTTTTTCAGCAACTTCTCTGAATTGGTACCAGGTCCCTGTCTTTGCAGAACTTCATGATCACATCAAGTACTTTTAAGCCTTTTGAGCAGCTCATTGATGTACTTTAGTGGACAACCGAAACCTTTAGATTTTTGCTGAATCTGTAGCTCTAAGAAAAAATCCTCCATCGTGCTCATTATGAACTCACTACCCATGAATACCGTAAACTCTTTACACAAAAACTCAAAAGGTTGCTCTAAAGATGACATCATCGATATACACTTGAAGGAGCAACAATTCATTTCCTTGTGATTTCAAAAAGAGGGTTTTGTCAATTTTACCTCTTTTGAAATCATTGTTGAAAGGAACTTGGACAACCTGTCAGCTTGTTGGGGAACCGAGTGTCATACTTTGCTTCTTTCAAACTGAGTTTGATCAACTTCTTCATTCTCACCTTCAAAATTCACATTATCAGTTTGAACTGCATCATACGTTCAACACTGTCTACAGGATCGAGTCCCTCATTAGGTTCATCATCTGCATCAGCTTCCTTGAGATTGCTGGATTCATGAAGAGGATGTTTTTCAGCAAGCTCACTGTTTGGACCGTCTCTCTGAATCTGAAGCAGCCCTTCCACCTCAGAATCTTCTTTCTTTTGTGACTTCTCAATTCATCCAGACTCATCAAACATAACATGAACATCCCTTTAATGTGCATATTTTTATACACCGGATAAGCCTTGCTGGAGGAAGAATATCCCACAAATACTCCTTAGTCATCATTGAGATTACACTTCTCAATATCATCATTTTGGTTACAAAACATGTAGTATTTATCACTTCAGCCCGAAAGTTGTTTAAAAGATTAAAGGCCAGTTTGTTCCACCTGAAGGATGATCTGATCTGCTTCTCTTTAACACAAGCATCACACACTTTGTCATCTGCAAATTTTATTTTAAGCAGACCGAGGACCAGGTCCCTTGACACAAGTTTGTTCAGTAGAGGAGCCCTCACATAGTCGAGTCTCCTGAGTCATTGATCAGTATTCTCACCTTGACCACTAAGGCAAGTGAGACTTTTACTATGAGCAGTGTTCAGATCAGTAGCATACATGTTCTTGCATCTCTTTTCTGTCAAGATCATTATCCGAGAGAGCAAGTTTGTGACAACACATTTATGTGATAAGACCTTAGCTTCATTTCGTTCATTAAAAATCTGTGGAGCACTTGAAGGATTGTACTTCAACCATTGACATAGTACACATCCTTAATGGTGTGTTCTACAAACTTCCCAATCGCGCCTATACCAAGAGTATACCCTTTTTCTATTGTCAAATAAGACACCTCTACCTTGAAGTGCCTTGAGAGAGAGGAAGTTTTCAGTTTTCCCAATCACGTGCTTTGAGCATCCGCTATTCATGAACCAACACTGACTGTTACTACTTCCTCTCACTTGCATACCATATCACTTGTTAGCCTTGGGAACCCACTTGAGATGGAATTCCCAAAAACTATCAAGAGGCTTGATGAGAAACCTTCCAGTCCATGTGGGCAAGGTGTTTTTACTGAAACGATACTTGGGACCAGGTCCTTTCTTCTTTTCAGATTCAAGAAACCTTGTTTGGTTTTCTTTGGCCTTTCTCATGGATTCACAATTTCTCTTCAGGTGACCATTTCTCCCACAATGAGTACATAACAGATTATCATTTACTGATACATACTTTCTATGAGGGTTGTAGGGAGGTTCTATCTTTCTGCACCCTTACCACTGTTGAATTTCTGATTTGCCAAGTTAGAAAGAATATTTGAAGAATCAGTCCATTCAAAGATTGATTTAGCTCTTCTTTAACTTGACTTAAGTCCCTTACTAGCTGTGAGTTTCTTTCAAGGACGGCAACTAGTTTGGACTCAGAAATTTTTAGGCTCTCCTTTATATCAAGCTCAAAGCTACTGAGTTTCCTCTTTCCATTCTCAGAGGTTTCTGGTTCTTCCTTATGTTGACAACCCTCAGTCTCCTTAATACTCAATCTAACATTCATTTCGGACATCTGAGATATAATGGCTGATTTTTCATCTTGACAAAGATCCAGATTTTCACTTAAGACCAATTTTTCATTCGTTAATTCATCAACAGAGTCGATTAGCACAATGACAAGTTTTCTCAAACTTTTAATGGACAGGGTGTCTATGTCACCCTTAAGGTCAAGAAGTGTTACCTCATTTTTGCCATCTTCATCGTCAGTCTTTGCCGTCAATGAGAAGATGGAGTTGAATATGTACTCATTATCCTTAACTGCCATCATAGAGACATCTTCATTGGGTTCTCCTTTTTCAGAATCACTAGAGGCGTTTCCCCATACTGCAAAGGCTTTCTTCACCACATGATTAACATTAGCCTTTCTCTTAGCATGGTCAGGGACCTGGTCCCTTCGCCTTTCTTTGAAGTCTTGAAATTCATGCTTATGACTCTGACAGTCTCTCATAAAGTTGCCTGGCTTTCCACACTTATGATAGAGGTCGTTTGCATTTTCTGTTCTGTTGGAGTTTCCTTCTTCTTGAAACCCTCCATGTTTTTTGACTATTTTTTGAAACCTTTCAGTCAAATAATTCATCTCTTCTTCATCTTTAGAAGCATCATTTTAAGATACCTTTAGTGCTACTGACTTCTTCTTCTTTCTGTCTGTTTCATCATACTCTCTTCTACACTTGGGAACCTCCTGAGTTAGATCTCTTTCCTTCACGTTCTTGGTAGGAATGTAAGGACCATCAAGAACCAAGTCCCGTAGCTCGCTGTGTTTCGCCATGATAAAATCATGCAATCTGATCTTCCACCATCGGTAGCACTTGTCGTTGAAACGAGGAGGACATGTGGTAAATTTACCATATTCTAGATTTGGTGAGGCCGCCATTCCTTCAAGATCTATTCTCTTAGTGTTAACCATATAGAGAATCCAAGGCTCTAATACCAATTGTTGGAATGTATGCGTCCACGACTATCGATGGGACCAGGTCCTTAACACAGTTACAATAACAGACAGTAAAATAAATACTGAAAGTAAAGATTGCACAAACAACTTTACGTGGAAACCTCATTGCTCAAGGGAGTAAAACCACGACCTGGCCTGCCAGGAATTTTCAAACTGCTTTCACTAATCTTCTCCAAGCAAAAGTAAAAGTCAGTTTACAAAATGAGATTAGCCTGCTAATCTCCACACTAAGCAATACCTCATATCACTTAGCTGAGCCAGAGCAGATACAACACTGCCCACTATACTAACCCTCACCAATTAATATAGATTTTTCTAAGCGGATACCACACCGCCCACTAAACCACCACCCTCTGGACGATTTAGATTTTGACTAAGCAACAACAATGTTGCCCACTAAATCATCTAACTCTAGATGACTTAGACTTTTAGAAACCAAAAACAAGATCTGAATCCTTTATA
>JAJONZ010017430.1:0-18031 GCA_029582445.1 Solanum paucissectum
AATGAGCTATCCTTATGAACCTAGATTGGCTATGACTAAGAAATGGGGCCTTTCTTGGGAAGAGGTACTATGAGTTGGTTGAACTAGAAAAGGAACTCCCTCTAGTACATATGTGATTGAATACTCTATGGAAACCAAGGCTACGCAGCGAGTGGATGTGGTTAGGATGGTGGACTAGTTGAGCATGAGATTAGGCACAATGAACATCCTTGGACATCTCTTAAATCACGTGCCAACATGGGTTGCTATTAGTTATACCCTTGGCAAGTAGAACAACCTCCACGGAGTAGGATAGACTCCGGATTCCATACCTTGCTAGTGTGGTCTATGTCGGTTAAGGCCTATTTCCATCACGTGGGACGTGCGCCCTAGTATTGGATAGGTTCTACAACGTGTAGGTAGTAGTATGGGATGCTATCTACACACGGCACGAGTAGGCTTAGAAGATACTAAAGTGAGTTCCCTAAGCCTTAGGGCGATTATGTGATTGTCCCCTATATGCTTGTGTGTCTCTTAAATGGTCTATAAAGAATGTTGACTTAGTATGTTATAATGTAATGATAAAACCCTTGTCTGTGGTAACTCTTAGGAACACTTAGGTGTATATGAAAATGTTGTATGGGCGGTCACTTCATTGTTCACTTAAGTGTGGCTTAGGGTGACTTGAGATATAGGCTTAAATGGAAATGAAGGAATTACTCTGCTATCTTGTTAAGTATTGTACACTTGTATTAATTGAGTTGTAAATGATGTGAATATGGTCTTATTTGAGAATGGTGACTTGAAATGTGGGTTTATGCTTGTGGTTGTAAAGGTTTGTTAAGGAAGGTCTTAAAAGCATACATTCCTTGTAAATGTCCGTTGTGCATGATTTCTTGCATGGTGGTCATACTTAGTACTTATTGTACTAATTCCATATTTCTCTATTGTTACGAGTGTAGGTGGTGGAAAGTGAGGAGATCTTTTAAATATAATGTAATGATAAAACCCTTGTCTATGGTAACTCTTAGGAACACTTAGGTGTATATGAAGACGTTGTATGGGCGGTCACTTCATTGTTCACTTAAGTGTGGCTTAGGGTGACTTGAGATAGAAGCTTAAATGCAAATGAAGGAATTACTTTGCTATCTTGTTAAGTATTGTAAACTTGTGTTAATTGAGTTGTAAATGATGTGAATATGGTCTTATCTGAGAATGGTGACTTGAAATGTAGGTTTATGCTTGTGGTTGTAAAGGTTTGTTAAAGAAGGTCTGAAAAGCAAACATTCCTTGTAAATGTCTATTGTGCATGTTTTATTGCAAGGTCATCATACTTAGTACTTATTGTACTAATTCCATATTTCTCTATTGTTACAACTGTAGGTTGTGGAAAGTGAGGAGATCTTTTGAGGAAGCTTGGGATATCAACTTTTCTCAAGAAGCTTGGTATGTCCTCATATATTCGAGGACATAGTTGTTACCTTTCTAGTATTTCCACTTAGACATTGTATAAGACTTATATTTTGTTGTAAAGGGCCGTGTCCCTTTGATGTTCTATTCGTGTCTAAGATGGTACATGAGACTTAGAAATTCTACTTCGTTACATTTAAAAGATTTTATGAGTATTATGAATTTGTTTTAAAAAGATTTTTTATTTCTTACGGTTTTTATTAGCGACTGCGATGAATGAATGTTACGGCTTGTATAAGACCTCTGAGAGGTCGAATATGCATGTAACAGCTAGGGGGTGCTCTCGGGTCGTTACAAAGCTTTTCAAGGTAATCAAGATCTGATTAATCCTCCGGCTATGTCGGATGTGGAGGTTAGGTTGGCTTTTCTAATGTTGGCTCAAGCCATGACGGCCCAAGCCAATAGAGATGTTGGGACTCATGTGAACCCTAATATGAATTCCACGGCTTCTAGATTGAGGGATTTTGCAACAATGAACCCTCTCGAGTTTCATAATTCTAAAGTGGGAGAAGATCCTCAAGAATTTATGGAAGAGGCTTATATGATAATTGATGACATGGGGGTTACATCGGTAGAGAAAGCGGAGCTAGCCACTTATCAATTGAAGAATATGGATCAAATTTGTTATACCTAATTTAAGAAAAATAGGCCGGTAAGAGCAGTTCCTATAGAATGGGAGGTGTTTAAGAAGGCATTCCTTGATAGATTGTTTCCCTGAGAATTGAGGGAAGCTGAGTTTGATGAATTCATTACCCTTAGGCAAGGTAGCATGAGCCTTAAGGAGTATGCCTTGAAATTCACCAAACTATCCAAATATGCTCCATCTATGGTGGGGGATCCGAGGGATGAGATGAGTAGGTTTTTGACCGGTGTGTCCGACTTGGTTTAAGAAGAATGTCGTACGATAATGCTCCATGATAACATGGATATCTCAAGGCTTATGGTGTACACTCAACAATTTGAGGAGTGAAAACTCAAGAAAAAGAATAGAGAGGTGAAAAGAGCTAGAACTGGTGATGGGAACTTCTCCAATGCTAGGTTCAATGGGCAAGGTCAACCAAGGTTTAGACAAACGTTCTCCAACCAAGGCTCCTATAGTGCTCCAAAGGTCAACAAGGATAGGGTTTCCAACCCTAAACCTCAAGGGGGTAATAGTGGTGGTTCTTATGTTGCTAGGCCTAATTATGCAAAATGTGGTAGAAAACATGATGGAAAATTCCTAGTTGACTTGGATGGGTGCTATGGTTGTAGAAAGAGTGGCCACAAGATGAGAGATTGTCCAACATTTGCGGCAAGGGAAAAAGAGGGCAAGCAAGCTCCTCCAAGCGGTTCAAACTCCAATGACACAAAGCAAAACTGTTTTTATGCTATTTGCTTCCGAGATGACCAAGAGAGCTCCCCGGATGTTGTGACCGGTATGTTAAAAGTATTTTCTATTGATATATATGCCTTGTTAGATCCCGGTGCCACTTTGTCCTTTGTGACACCTTTTGTGGCCAAGAAAATAGAAATACTCCCCGCAGTGTTAGTAGAACCTTTTTCCATACCCCGGTTGGTGACTCAGTGGTGGCTAAGAAATTATATAGAAGTTGTCACATTTCCTTGTCCCATAAGTTTACTTTGGTGGACTTGGTAGAGTTAAACATGTTAGACTTTGATGTGATTTTGGGTATGGATTGGTTGCATGCATGTTATGCCTCTATAGATTGTAGGACTCGGGTGGTTAGATTCCAATTTCCACATGAGCCTATCTTAGAGTGGTAGGGGGGAATTCTATGCCTATAGGTCAACTTGTTTATTGCCTTAAAGCTAGGAAAATTATCTCCAAAGGGTGCGTTTACCATCTTGTTAGGGTGATGGATGTTGAGTCTGACACCCCTTCTCTAGAGTTGGTTTCGGTAGTTTATGAGTTTCCGAAAGTATTCTCTGATTATTTGCTTGGTATTCCTCCCGAGCGGGAAATATATTTTGGTATTGACCTTCTTCCGGATACGCAACCTATCTCCATTCCTCATTATAGAATGGCTCCGGTGGAGTTAAAGGAGTTGAAAGAGCAACTAAAGAATTTGCTAGACAAGGGTTTTATTCAACCGAGTATCTCCCCATGAGGTGCTCCGATGTTGTTTGTTAGAAAGAAGGATGGGTGTCTTAGAATGTGCATTGATTATCATCAATTGAATAAAGTGACCATTAAGAACATGTATACTCTTCCAAGGATTGGTGACTTGTTTGACCAACTTCAAGGGGATAGTTATTTCTCCAAAATTTATCTTCCTTCGGGTTATCACCAATTGAGGGTAAGAGGGCTTGATATTCCCAAGATGGCTTTCCAAACAAGATATGGTAACTATGAGTTTCTAGTAATGTCCTTTGGTTTGACTAACGCTCCGGCGGCGTTCATGGACTTAATGAATAGAGTGTTCCGAAAATATCTTGACATGTTTGTGATAGTGTTTATCGATGACATTTTGATCTAGTCAAGGAGTGAGAATGAGCATGTTGACCATTTTAGGGTTGTATTGCATGTTCTTAGGGACCATCAACTGTTTGCAAAGTTTAGCAAGTGCGAGTTTTGGTTAAGGTTTGTAGCATTCCTTTGTCATATTATGTCAAGCAAGGGTATTGAGATATATCCTAAGAAGACAGATGCGGTCAAGAGTTATCCTACACCTCTAACTCATTTGGGCATTAGAAGCTTTTTGGGTTTGGCCGGTTACTATAGGAGATTTGTTGAGGGATTTTCCTCTATTGCTTCTTCGTTGACGGCTTTGACACAAAAAAAGGCTAAGTTTGTGTGGCCGAAAGCTTATGAGAAGAGTTTCCAAGAATTGAAAGATAGACTTACTTCCTCTTCGGTATAGACCTTATCGGAGGGTACAGATTGTTTTGTAGTATATTGTGATGCCTCTAGAGTTGGTTTGGGATGTGTACTTATGCAACATGGTAAAGTGATTGCCTATTCTTCAAGGCAACATAAGGTTCATGAGAAGAATTATCCGACCCATGACCTTGAATTAGCGGTGGTTGATTTTACCTTGAAAATTTGGAGGCATTATCTTTATGTGGTGGATGTTGATGTGTTTACCGATCACAAGAGTCTTCAATATGTGTTTAGTCAAAATGACTTGAAACTCCGACAAAGAAGGTGGTTAGAAATTTTGAAGGACTATGACATGAGTATCCTTTACCACCCCGGCAACGCTAATTTTATAGCAGATGCACTTCGTAGGTTGTCCATGGGGAGTGTGGTTCATGTAGAGAATGAAAAGAAAGAGTTGGTTCGTGATGTGCATAGGTTGGCCTGGTGAGGTGTTCAACTAGTGGATTACACCAAGGGTTGTATCATGGTGCATAATGGGACCAAATTGTCCTTTGTGATGGATGTGAAGTCTAAATAAGACCTTCATCCTATATTAGTTGAATTGAAAGTGTCGCTACTCAAGAAGTTTGTTGAGACTTTCTCCCAAAGGGGAGATGGGGTGCTTAGGTACCACGGTAGATTATGTGTTACGGATGTTGATGGTTTGAGGGAGCAAACTTTAGAAGAAGCTCATGTTTCTCGATATTCTATTCATCTAGGAGCCACCATGATGTACCGTGACCTATGGGAAGTCTATTGGTGGAACGGAATGAAAAGGGATATTGCGGGATTTGTAGCCAAATGTCCAAATTGTCAACGAGTTAAGGCTGAACATCAAAGGTCGGGAGGCTCATTGCAAGATATACCAATCCCCACTTGGAAGTGGGAAGAGATTAATATGGATTTTGTTGTGGATTTGCCTCCCACCCGAAGGCAACATGATTCTATTTGAGTCATTATAGATAGGATGACAAAATCATCCCACTTCATTCCCATCAAGGTTTCCTTTTCGGTGGAAGACTATGCCAAGTTGTATATAAGAGAGATAGTGAAGTTGCATGGGGTTTCCTTATCTATTATTTCGGATCAGTGTACTCAATTTACTTCTCACTTTTGGAAGTCATTCCAGAATGGGCTTGGTACTAAAGTTAAGCTTAGCATGACTTTTCATCCCCGAATCAATGGTCAAGCAGAACGTACCATCCAAACATTAAAGGATGTGTTGAGGGCATGTGTTATAGACTTCAAGGGTAATTGGGATGACCACATGCCATTAATAGAGTTTGCCTACAATAATAACTATCACTCAAGTATCGGTATGGCTCCTTTTGAACCCTTGTATGGTAGGAGATGTAGATCCCCATTTGGTTGGTTTGAGGTAGTTAAATTTCTCTTAGTGGTCCTGAATTGGTTTATGAAGCTATTGAAAAGGTCTGACTCATTAGAGAGAGCTTGAGAATGGCTCGAAGTAGACAAAAGCGCCTTATGCCGACATTAGAAGAAGGGATCTAGAATTTGAAGTTAATGATTGGGTCTATTCAAAAATCTCACCTATGAAAGGTGTGATGAGTTTTTGCAAAAAGGGAAAACTTAGTCCTCAGTATGTGGGCCCATATCAAATTTTAAAGCGTATTGCGAAAGTTGCCTATGAGTTAGATTTTCCAAATGAGTTGGCTCCGGTTCATCAAGTATTTCATGTTTCCATGCTTAAGAAGTGTATTGCGGATCCTTCTTCCATTATACCTTTAGAAGGTTTGGGGTTTGATGAGAGTCTCTCATATGAGGAAGTTCCGGTAGAAATCCTAGATCGGCAAGTTAAGAGGCTGATAAATAAGGAAATAGCTTCCGTAAAGGTTTTATGGAGAAATCATCTAGTTGAGGGTACTACTTGGGAGGTCGAGGCCGATATGAAGTCCCAATACCCTCATCTCCTTCCTTCTACTCCCATTCAAGCTTGAGGTAAGTAGTTCCTCTTGAGTTTTAGTATTTTGGAGTCATGCTTTTCCATGATTTCCTTATATTATGCATGTTCTTGATGAAATTCATGTTTAGTAGAAAAAAAATATGTTTTTCATGAATTATGTTCCTCATGTTGTTGTGCATTTAGTATTAGTTGCCTATTTGACTTCATTAGATGTATCGATGAACATGCCTTAGTATGCTTTTGAGAGTAATTGCATATTGGTTCCATGATGTTGTGTTGAGCATTATTTTAGTTGGAGAAGGTAGTTCCTCCTATGAATATGAGAAATATTTAGTTCCATGCATATTGGGTTGTTACATGTAGTTCATACTTCATTGTATTGCATTGATTATGTGTTGAGATGGAGTTGATATTTCCTAGTTTGAGTTGTGCATTATTTCAATGTTTCATGCATGATGGGCTGCTAGTCTTGAATCTCTAATTCCCTAAGGTGTCTAGATCGTCATTCGAGGACAAATGTTCTCAACGGGGAGATAATGTAACATTTCGGAAAAGTAGTAGACTAAACTAGAGCCTAACATAAGGGTTACAGCCTTGAACGTACCTCCCCATATGTTAAAATTCATGTTTCATGTTAGAATGTCAAGCTTTAAACCCCAAGGACCAACCATGGGTCCTTGAGGAAAAGCCTCAAAAGTGACCTGGACAGTGACCCACGAGGGCAACCCGCGCCCCGTAGGCCCACCCACATCCCATGGGTAGGGGTCGTGGGTCAAGCCCCCAAAACACAAGACCCAGAACCCCTTTCCACGGTTCAGCAGCACAGGTCATGGGTCCTCCCACGGTTCAATGGTGGGGGCGTGGATGTGGCCTGGAAACTTCCTTTTGGCAGTTAGACTTGGGGCGTTTTGGAGGTTTTCTTTTTAATTAAGTATTAAGTGGTGTCATTTTGCACTAAAATAAGCTATCTATATAAGTATTTTAACCCCTAAACAAAATCATCAAAATCATAATTTCTAAATCCGCAAATCAAAACCAAAACCCTCTAAAAAATCTTCTCTCTAGAAATCCAAGGAAGAAGAACAAGAAGAAAGGTGAAGCTAGGTTTGAAGGATCCATATTTTCTCCTCAAATTGGTGGTAAATCTTCATCAAGGTATGGTAGTCCTTCATCCATGTATAGTTTCATCCATGGAGTCCCTCCAAACTCAATTTCACAGCTTGTAATTTCCCCAGAAAGATAGGATTTTCTCCAAGCTATGGGTTCAGTTCAAAAATGATTCTAATGATTTAAATGCTTTATATTATGATCTAATTGATGATTATTTAGTGTTTTAAAGATGAATTCCCCTATTTTCCAAATTTGGATCTTAAAGTGTGGGTATTGATTGATGCAAGTAGAATATGATTGAATTATGCATGTAGTAATAGAACTACTTGAATTATGTTATCATCCATATCTAATGTAGTAATTCTAGATGTGTTGATGTAATATGAGCTATGGTACTTGAAGCGCAAATTATATGAATTATGCATGATTATGAGATATAAGTATATGCTTTATGAACACCTTGAGAGTAAAGTGAATATGATTATCATCTAGTTGTTGTGTTGTTGGAAGTTATCCTCATGTACACACTTATTTATGAATATGATATCATGTGAATGGTTTGTCACATATAGTTATTCTAATGTTGGAAGTCTAGTCTTACCTATTGAATCTAGGAGCTTTAGTATGAGTTATGTTGGATTGAGTGTCAAGACATTCTTCCATAATTATCAATTTTAGTCAAGACTTAATATGAACTCAACGGGAATTATGCTTAGTACCGAGTGGATACTGACAATGAGATGGAAGCTCCTCTGTAAGTAGAGGGAGGGTTTCTTAGAAGAGGCCTCATGAGATGGAAGCTCCTCCGCTACTAGCGCGTGGGTTTCTAGAAGAAATATCCCTATCCCATAAAGCATGTGCCCACACAGGTCTTTAGCTAGTGGATCTACCTAAACTAAGAGTTTGTTTCTACCTTAGGCAAGTAGGACACCCCTTTTCGGTATGGGGTAGACACCGACTTCCATGATTAAGCTCACATGGTCTATGTCGGTTAAGGCTAATCCCACTATGATAGTATGAACAAGAATATGGATAATGAACTATAGTTACTCAAGAAGCTTTCCTTAGTGTGGGTAGGATTATGAGATCTTATACATCCATTGCACAAGGATGCTTTGAGGGTATTTATGGTATGTTTACATTATGATATGATTCCATATATGTTTAATATGCTTATGACCTATGCTTTTACACTAATCTTCATGATGATTCTTAAACTTGGTAAAGTCCATGCTTCTCAACTAAAATGTCCCTTTTTGCATGACTTTAAGGTTTTATGCATGGCTATTATACTTAGTTCATATTTGTACTAACCCATATTTTCTACATTTTTCCATATGTGTAGGGTCCGGTTCTTTAGGTGATCTCCTTCTTGGTCAAAGCTTGGATCGACTATTCTCCTTGCTTTTAGTGAGTCCTCATGGTTCAAGGATGGATGTTAACTTTATAGTTTTTTTTCTTGTACCTCCATTTGAGAACTATGTTGTAAGGGTTGTGACCCTATTTGAAACTTCGATTGTAATAGATGGCTAATTGAGACAAGTCTAGACTTTCGCTATGCTTTTATGAAAACTTTTAAGTCTAGAAATGTGTTTTACTCTTTATTGTTCTTTACTTGTGTTATGATATGCTAAGTGCCTTACATGGTTCCTTTCGGGGTTCTATGTGCCATGTTACTATCACGATCCAGGGGTACCCCCTTGACATAACATGGTGTACTTCACCCCGAAGGGGTCTCATACAATCCCTTAGCATATCATAACAACAGATAATAGAAAATACAGGAAAATTTAAAACTTTTACAATCGAAGTCATTTTCATAAAATCAAGCAGAAGCCTTTCTATACTTTGTCTCAAACCATCTAATATGACTTTTAGAATAAAATCTTGGGACACAGCCCATACAGTACTCTCAAAAACATAAAATAAAGACATAAAGGAAATAATGGTTTTGTCCTCGAAGATATGAGGACTCACAAAATCTTCAACTCTTCTTGCTCCTTAGAAACCTAGCCTCCAAAGGAACTCAATCTCTGAAACCCTACATTTGATAAGAATGTAAGCAAAGTATGTGTTAGTACAAAGTGTACCAAGTATGATAGCTAGCACAACACCATAAGAGCATCTCAAAATGGTTAGTCAACATAAGACATAAGCATAAGAGATAATAACATAATCATAGCATAATCTCCAACATAAGAATCATATAATCATAAGTCAACGTAAGACATAGTTAATGACCATAGGAGATAAGTCAGAATAATAATAAGCCAAGTCTTCAACATAAACTTCATATAAGCACAATTGACTCTTAGTCATCTCTACAATAACAGAATCATTCTCAAGTGACCTCAAAAGCATACAAGTGCAAAGCATGAATAGCATCCCATAATACCACCCAGTGCAAGTATCCCTTTTAGATAATCTTAATAATAGCCTATATACATGGTCAATTCTTAAGCCTTTCTACCATAAGGGAACCATACTCCTAAGTAACCTCAAATCACACTTGTGCAGTGTATGAAAGGCATCCCATACTACCCGTCACACTAAGCATAACCTTGAAGTCATCCTAGTCATATTAACCCTCCTTTGGTCTCACTATTAGCATACTTCATATAGACAAGGGAACTATCACCTTAGTCAATCATATCATGTCAAGAAAGACAACTATAGCACAATCCTATCTAAGCAAACATCATATAAGAGAAACACCCCATGAGTCACCTTAAGGCAAGCTTGTGCCATGCATGAACAAGACCCAATAATCCTACCCATGCTAAGCTAGACACTTTAGGTTATTCATTAATGTTCATTATCTCTTAACATCATAAAGACAAGGGTAATCACCTCTTAGTCATGCATGAAATAAAGAGGTATCTTTACCTACAATCCAAACTAGTCATGCTCATGTTCACAAATGCAAGGGGGGGTCACCTCAAGGCATAAATGTTTAGTTCATCATGAAAGAAAACGGGAATCACCTCAAACCATATATATCATGGAATCATACAAACAAGGGTAATCACCTCTTTTCACACATACTAATAAATCATAAAGTCAAGGGAAGTCTCCACAAGTCATACAAGTTAATGAATCATAGGTATTCGCCTCCATGTCCATTTTAAAGTGATATAGGTATTCGGCTCCATATCATTATTAAGGTGATATAGGTATTCACCTGCATATCAATATTAATGTGTAATGTAGGTATTCACCTCCACATCAACACATAAGGATCATAGGTAATCGCCTCCATGAACAACATAAAGGATAATGGGTAATCACCTCTTGCCTTGGGAGTCACACAAATATAAGGGCTAATTACCTCACACTCTCCATAACTATCTAATTAGGAATAAGGGAACTCACCACACATTCCTATCATGTAAAGGTCATTTAGGGGAATCACCACAAACCTCATCACATTTCATAATCCTACGACTTAGATTCATTTTAGGTGAGAAAACCTTTCAACCTAGACTCATTCTATGTGAGAGAACCTTTCATGTCATATCCTATTCATGCATAAAACCATATCTACAATTCTACATTACACATTTGTATCATCATGACTTAAGTGAATTTATCGCTTCATAAGTTCAAGCCATTATTGGGTAGATTAGGTAGGTAAAGATCCTCCACCATAACTCTATCTATCAAGTTTATATTCTCATTTAGACTTTACTCTCAAAGCTTTAGCACATCTAGATCATCACATTGGCATTACTCTTAAAACCCTAGTGATCAACATTCATGACTACAAGCCTTATACTCAAGCTTTCTTTCTTGATCTTATCATTATACCTAAATTTCAAGGTATTTCAATCACATCCTTCATTACTAGGTGATTCTAGTCATAATTGGTCATAAAGGTTAAATTTCATCTTTACAAGTTATGATCATTCATATTCAATGAAGTCTAGTTCAATTCAAGATTACATGTTCCTAACCTTGAACAATTACTACTCATGACATTGATTAAGGAAGATCACCTTTGAACCTTCAATTTCACCTCTAATGGCATAAACCCACAAATATCACATTCATCAATTTAGACTAGGGTTTACCATAAAAATCACATATATTCATCATAATATAATAATTCAATGCTAATACAATCATAATTTGGTATTATCCACTAGATTGTAATCATACCTAAACCCTACCCACAATGTAAGAACAACCCTAGCTAGAATTAGGTTCTTGACCTCACAATTAGGGGATAACTAAGGGGGCTCTATGGGTGTAAGAACCCATAGATGAAAATAAAAACATACCTTAATTCAAATACCTAATAAATCTCTCATCAAAGGAGGAATTTCGACCTAGGTTGCTGCCTTTTCTCTTCTTTTCTTCTTCTTCTTCTTCACTTCTAGGGAGAGGATTTTTGGAGAGAGTTTTGGGGTTCTTAGTTGAATGAGTTAAATGATTTTGTTTAGGGGTCTATTAGGTAATTATAGGTGGTTAATTAACTAACTAACCGACCTACCTTAACCACTATTAATTACTAACTTAACCCCCAAACCCTCACTTAAAACTAAAACATGAAAATCTATCAGGACCTACGCCTCCTCCACCCACGGACCGTGGGTGGAGCTACTGGACGTACTGCACCTCCATAGATGAGGTCTGCAACATGAAAATTGAAGGCCTTAACAGGCCTTGACCTATGACCCCAACCTACGGGGTGTGGGTCCATCTATGGCCAGTAGATGGCATCTGTAGGTGGCCTATTTTTGACAGCTCTTAGGGCTGTTTTGAGGTCCTCCTCAAGGACCCCTTGGGTGGTCCTTGGGGGGTCGTACCTTGACGCCCTAACCGTTAAACCCCTATTCTAAGTACAGGAATCATTTTTACAACTTTTAATCCTCCTACCACACTCTAAAACTCTTACGAAAGGCTCTAGAACTCACTAGTTCAATTTACTAGTTTCTGGGTCATTACAATATCTCCCCCTTGGGATCATTCTTCCTTGAATGACGATTCTAAACACTTCTTAAAGTCACAACTCTAGACTACCATCCCATCATGCATTCACTACATCTAAATGCACACATCAACGGAAGAAAACTTCAATTCCAAACTAAACATAACCATACAAAAACCTCGCTAGATAGGTACACTATCTCCCCCTTGGGAGTAAGCCTACCTCTTTAATCATATGAAGGCAACAATGAAGCATCATTGATACTAAAGACAACATCAAACGACATAATTCCCAATCTATCAAGTCGTAAATGACAAGCAATATCGGAATCTTAATAAAGCATAAATCACATACCGGAAGGAACATGAGGAGATCACTCTTGATTACCTCTAGATTGGAGAGCTTAAGATCTATTCTTCTTGGAGCCTTCTCACCCAAACCAATAGGACCAGAGGAAGGGTAAGGTTGGGACCTATGATGACTATCATCTTCATTTCTAGGAACCTTAGGACAATGTCTTATCTTGTGGCCCAACTCACCACAACCAAAACAAACATTATATCCCGATAAGCATTCACCGTCATGCCTTCTATCACACTTACTACACCCCGGTAATAGAACCTCACTATCATCATATTGAGACTTGGGGTTAGACATCCTCTTTTGGTTGAACTTAGGAGTACTTGAGGGACCTTGCCCGGAGAACTTTTATCTAAACCTAGGGTGACCATATCTATCGAACTCATATTTCAAGGATTCATCATCATCCAATCTAGACCTCTTTTTCTCCTTTGATACTTGCTTAAATTTTGACTCTTCCATTCATTGGGCGAAAGCCATAAGACATGAGATATCCATATCATCTATAACCATTTCCACAGGACATTCATTTTCTACTAATTTGGATACTCCCATCATGAAATGATTCATCTCAACCCTTGAATTTTCCACTAAGGTAGGGGCATACCTAGAGAGTTGAGTAAACTTTTGGGAATACTCATGAACACTCATGCTACCTTGCTTAAGGTTGATAAACTCTTGCATCTTAGCCTCCCTCAACTCTAGGGGAAAGAACTTATCAAGGAATGCCTTCTCAAACACATCCCACTCTATAGGACCCGCTTCTACCTGTCTACTCCCTTTCCATTCACCAAACCATATTTGAGCTGCCCCTTTCAATTGGTAAGCGGCTAACTCAGCTTTCTCTACCACTGTCACACCCATGATATCAAGAATCCTACACATCTCATCTACAAACTTCTTACGGTCTTCCTCCACCTTGGAGCCATAAAACTGTAGAGGTTTCATCTTAATAAATTTCCTCACAATTAAGGTTGCAGAGTTCATATGGTACCCAACATCCCTATTGGCTTGACCGTCATAACTTGAGACATCAAAACCATAGAGGACCTAAACTCCGCATGAGTCACATTCTCCACTATAGGGTCAATTGGAGCTTGAGGAGGATCTTGGGGTGGAACTTTGAGAGGAACCTCTTGATCCACATTTCCTTCCTCATTTCTCCTAGCATTAGCCCTTGTATTAGCCACACCCTGAAAAAACAAAGGGCACAGATTAGGAGAAGGACCTACTAAAGACAAACTCTATCACACAACTTAGTGAATAATGAAGTGAAGTTTCCTAAGCATTTAATAGAATCCTATTCATAAATGTGGCGCGCTTCACATTTATGAACAAGACTCTAAAAGACATGGTTTGAGACAATCCTAGAACCATTATAAACCTTGTGCTCTGATTACCAATTTTGTCACGACCCAAGGGTACCCCTTAGACGTAACATGGCTTACTCGATCCTGAAGGGTCTCATACAAGCCCTTAGCATATCATAACATAAGATAATAGAAAATAGGGTAAAATTTAAAACTTTTACAATCGAAGTCATTTACATAAAATCAAGCGGAAGCCTTTCTATACTTTGTATCAAACCATCTAATACAACTTTTAGAATAAACTCTTGGACACAGCCCAAACAATAGTCTCAAAAACATGAAATAAAGACATAAAGGAAATAATGGGTTTGTCCTCAAACCTATGAGGACTCACCAAATCTTCAACTCTTCTTGCTCCTTAGAAACCTAGACTCCAAAGGAACTCAATCTCTGAAACCCTACATTTGATTAAAATGTAGGCAAAATATGTGTTAGTACAAATTGTACCAAGTATGATAGCTAGTACAACACCATAAGAGCATCTCAAAATGGTTAGTCAACATAAGACATAAGCTAAGAGATAATAACATAATCACAGCATAATCTCCAACATAAGCATCATACAATCATAAGTCAACATAAAAAATAGTTAATGAGCATAGGAGATAAGTCATAATCATAATAAGCCAAGTCTTCAACTTAAACCTCATATAAGCACAACTGACTCTTAGTCATCTCTACCATAATAGAATCGTTCTCAAGTAACCTCAAAAGCATACAAGTGCAAAGCATGAATAGCATCCCATAATACCACCCAAGCTAAGTATCCCTTTTTTATCATCTTAATCATAGCCTATATACATGAACAATTCTTAAGCCTTTCTACCATAAGGTAACCATACTCCTAAGTAACATCAAAGCACACTTCTGCAATTTATGAAAGGCATCCCTTACTACCCTTCACACTAAGCATAACCTTGAAGTCATCCTAGTCATATTAACCCTCCTTTGGTCTCACTATTAGCTTACTTCATATAGACAAGGGAATTATCACCTTAGTCAATCATATCATGTCAAGGAAGGCAACTATAGCACAATCCTATCTAAGAATACATCATATAAGAGAAACACCACATGAGTTACCTTAAGGCAAGCTTGTGCCATGCATGAACAAGACCCCATAATCCTACCCATGCTAAGCTAGACATTTTAGGTTCATCATTCATGTTCATCATCTCTTAACATCATAAAGCTAAGGGTAATCAACTCTAAGTCATGCATGAAGTGGAAAGGAATCTAGACCTACAATCCAAACTAGTCATGCTCATATTCAAAAATACAAGGGGGAGTCACCTCAAGGCATAAATGTTTAGTTCATCATGAAAGACAAGGGGAATCACCTCAAGCCAAATATATCATGGAATCGTATAAACAAGGGTAATCACCTCTTGTCACACATACTAATAAATCATAAATATAAGGGGAGTATCCACAAGTCATACAAGTTAATGAATCATAGGTATTCGCCTCCATGTCCCTTTTAAGATGATATAGGTATTCGCCTCCATATCATTATTAAGGTGATATAGGTATTCACCTTCATATCAATATTAATGTGTAATGTCGGTATTCACCTCCACATCAATACATAAGGATCATAGGTAATCGCCTCCATGATCAACATAAAGGCTAATAGGTATTCACCTTCTGCCTTGGGAGTCACACATATATAAAGGGTAATCACCTCACACTCCTCATAAGTAGCTAATTAGGAATAAGGGAACTCACCACACATTCCTATCATGTAAAGGTCATTTAGGGGAATCACCACAAGCCTCATCACATTTCATAGTCCGAGGACTTAGATTCATTTTAGGTGAGCAACCCTTTCAACCTAGAATTATTCTATGTGAGAGAACCTTTCATGTCATATCATATTTATGCATAAAACCATATATAGAACTCTACATTAGACATTGGTATCATCAAGCTTATATTCTCATTTAGACTTTACTCTGAAAGACTTAGCACATCTAGATCATAACATTCGCTTTACTCCCAAAACCCTAGTGATCAACATTAATGACTACAAGCCTTATACTCAATCTTTATTTCTTCATTTATCATTATACCTAGATTTAAAGGTATTTTAATCACATCCTTAATTACTAGGTGATTCTAGTCATAATTGGTCATAAAGGTTAAATTTCATCTTTACAAGTCATGATCACTCATATTCAATGAAGTCTAGTTCAATTCAAGATTACATGTTCCTAACCTTGAACAATTACTACTCATGACATTGATTTAGGAAGATCACCTTTGAACCTTTAATTTCACCTCTAATGGCATAAACCCACAAATATAACATTCATCAATTTAGACTAGGGTTTACCATAGAAATCACATAAATTCATCATAATATCATAATTCAATGCTAATACAATCATAATTAGGTATTATCCACTAGATTGGAATCATACCTAAAGCCAACCCACAATGTAAGAACAACCCTAGCTAGAATGAGGGTTTTGACCTCTTGACTGGGGATAACTAAGAGGGCTCTATGGGTTGAGGAACACATAGATGAAAATATAAACATACCTTAATTCAAAGCCATAATAAAGCTCTCATCAAAGGAGGAATTTCGACCTAGGTTGTTGCCCTCTTCTCTTCTCTTCTTCTTCTTCTTCTACACTTCTTGAGAGAGGATTTTTGGAGAGAGTTTTGGGGTTATTAGTTGAATGAGTTAAATGATTTAGTGTAGTGATCTATTAGGAATTTATAGGTGGTTAATTAACTAACTAACCGACCTAACATAACCCCTATGAATTACTAACTTTGTAACGACCCGAGAGCACCCCCTAGTCGTTACCGGCGTATTCGACCTCGAAGAGGTCTTATACAAACCCTTAGCATTCATCATGGCATATATCATAGAATAAAATCACAGAAAATTTAAAACTTTTACTTTGGAAGTTCAATTTCACTTCATAAATGAAAATAGAATCTAACTTCGTCACAATGTACCATCTAGACATAGAAGTATTGAAAATGGGACTTAGCCCTTACATCAATAAGAAGTCTTGAAATAGGAAAGTACAACAATGTCTTCCAACATAAGCAAAGAACTAAACATAGAAGCTAGATCATATGGTCTTGTCCTCGTACTTGAGGACTCACCAACTTGGGGAAGCAACTCCAAGTGTCTTGAGAAGTAAGCTTGAATCTTCAATGGCCCGAACATAAATGTTTGGGGAAAAGGGAGAAAATATGGGTTAGTACAACACACGTACCAAGTATGGCTACTATGCATAAAAACCATTGAAACATGCATAAAAGGACATTTAGTCAAAACATGCTTTTTACCAAGTAAATCCAATATGCACACAAAGTAAGCATCATAGTCCAAACCAACATGTAGACAACCCAAACAATACTAGTGCAATGCAAAGAATAGAACCCCATAACCCTATTCAAAGCCAAGTATCACAGTAGGCAACCTACTTCATGCATACATTCATAAGATCATGTATTATCATAACCATAAGAGAACACTACTACAACCATCTCTTAGGATCCTACAAGTGCAATGTGCAAGAGAAGTCCCATACCCTCCCTTACACTATGTAGAAACCCTTAAGAAAGCCCTAGTAAGAGTTCATACCTTCATTTACTTTTACATTAGGGAAATATTGCAATAACCGACATAGACCATGAGAGCTACATGGAATCCGGTGTTCTACTCCCACACCGAAAAGAGAGGGTTAACACTTGCCTAAGGTGTAACCATTCGTACATAGCTATCTAGGTGGATCCACTAAGCTAAAGTCCTATGTTGGCACATAGTTAAGGGTCAAGGAGATTGCTTCTAGAAACCCTAACTTACTAAACGTGGGGGTTTCCATCTCATGAGACAACACATACCGTGGGTAATCCGTACTTGCTAAACGTGAGGAAACCCATGTGAGGAGCCGGACTTACTAAAAATGAAACCCCCATCTCATTTACATGCCCTTTCGGTGCTAAGCATCTAATTCCCTTAAGTAATCATCTTTAGTCATCACATAAGTTCACATTAGCCTTTA
>JAJONZ010017431.1:0-11437 GCA_029582445.1 Solanum paucissectum
ATTCATAAATCAAACACTAAAAATATTTTCTACTCACCAACCAAACATGAGAAAATAAGTCAAAAATCAACTTGTTTTCCAGGAAAACATTTTCCTTCCTACCAAACACACCCTTATAATGGTTTATTTATACGTTATGAATAGAGATTTAACAAACTAATGAGCTAACGAGATAACTATCACAAACAATAATATTTCATAACAAATCATTGCCTTGAAAGCAATTGTGATCCGACTAAGATGCATATTCCACAATCACTTGCGAATACGTAACGCTCATGACTATGATTTGAAGATTGGAAAAAAATAAGAAGAGAAGAACATTTCAAAGATGAAGATGATACATTTCAAAGTGTGTTTGACAAGAGATATTTAAACTTTGTGAATTCATTTCTCATATGCGTAAGGTTAGTCTCTTTTACTAGCTCTTTACCAAATGAACAATTTAATATAAGAAGGAAAAAATTCTTCTTCCTAATAATAATACTTTTGTCTTTAATATAAGACAAGGAAGTAAGATAGAAAAAGGACTAACAAAAATAAAGGGAGAAAAAGATGACCCACAAGAATTTCTTTCTTTCTTCGCATTAACTAATCCAAAATACTCTCGTTATTATCTGCTTTAAACTAAGTTCACATGATTTGCTTCAAAAAGTCTTACATCACATACCTTATGTATATAACTTTTTAATTTTTTCAACTATTAATATGAGACTTTGTTCGCACACTCAATAAAAGATACATACGATTCTTTAGCTATTTCCAAACAATATCCATATTAGTAATTTAATCGAAATTACTTTGAATTGTTGAACAAATAGACAAAAGTCAAATAGAAAACACTGGTTGTTTCTTAAATTTGTTGGTCGGTGACATCAACATTATTCAACAATTGGACAAATGAATTTGCTTCATTCAAAGGGCACCTAGAAGGTCCAAAATTTATATATTTTATTATAATATATAATAGTAACTAACTCGTAATCTTAGATTTGGTACGACAAGATTTATTTATCATGCACGTGTAATATTTTTGATAGGCTAAAAAATCTAGCTTGATGTGAACTTTTGTTAATTAAGAAGGAAGAAATTAACTATATGATATTTACGTATGGTCCAATTTAAAATTTAAAGCGTAAAAAATCAATTGTTTTATAATTTTTAAAAATAAATATAAGATTAGATCGTAACCAAAGTCTTGTGCATTGGCCGGCTTGTTTGTTTTTCATGATCTTGTGTGTGACATATTTTGAAAGAACTTTTTTTTCCACATTTAATTTCTTGAATAAGTCAAGTTCCTAACAGTATTTCTACTTTCTAGCAAACTCAAGAAACTCTTCAAGGGAACTATTTTTATCTTAGGTCAATTCCATCTATACAATTTTGTCCTAGAATTAATTAATGATCATCTATGTTTTTTAATATATTATTTATATATATGTTGCCAAATTTTTAGTGTTCTAGTTAATTAACTTATTATGAAGTGCCAAAAGGAGTAATGCCTTTTTTTTCCTTAGGAAGCACTTGCCATATGTATGGATTATCACATAAATGTATAAGAAGTTGAGCATTCTGACTTCCTTTATGATAGTTTCACGGGTTTTTTATCCATTCTCATTAAGTAATCTGGAGAAGGAACTAAATTAGAAGGATCAAATCAAAATTTATAGTGTAATTATAATGATTGAGAAATTTAAGTATCGATTATTCAGAAACTAGCTAAATTCATAGTAAAGTAAGTATTGTATTAATATGTTTGGTTGCATCGAGAGTAGGGAAATGGGGAGGACATTATAAGGTGAGAGAGTTAAGCCCTTACCGACAAGGCCAATATTTAGATAATCAACCATTGAGATATCGAAAATACCCACTTATAATCACTTACTTTAGAACTCATTCCAATTATAATGGATAATAATTAATAATGTATTCCATTATATTATGTTGATCATAATTAGAAATGCGCGCATTTTAACTATTATGTGAAATGAATTATATTGACACTTATTAATCAAATTTAAATTCATTTCTCATTGAATAAAAATTAGTTATATATGTCAATACTTTTTGCACTAAATAAAAATGCATAAAAATTAGCGATAAAAAAGCCACATAAACTGCGCAATATTATTCTGTCTCCTCTTAAAGTCACACCCTAAAGCCCACATTCCATCCATCCACCATCGATAACTATTTATTCACACTCAATATTTATACTTTGCTAGCAATCCCCTGCTCTCACTATGTCCAAATCCCAAAATAAAAGAAACAAAATCAAGAGCTCTTCTTTTGGATTATATTCCAATGACCAATTAGCTAAAGTTATTTTTAATTTACCTTTATTGGTGAGGATAAGTATGTACATGTTTATAACCACCTACATTTTATTTCATTTGGATAAGAATGAAATGTTTGTAACTACTTATTACATATTGCAACCACTTATTTTTATTTATTATTATTATTATTATTTCATTTGGATAAGTACCAAGTAAAATCTAAATTAAGTGTAATATGCTTATACCATTTATTTTTAATTTCATTTAAATTATATATGAATGAATATATATATTTTTTATTAATACTTATTCACACTTGGTGTCTATATCCATTTCCTCATTCCAAATATCCAATCTCATTATGTCCAAATTCAAAAAAATTAAAAATTAAAAATTAAAAAAGCATACAGCAAAACTCTTTCTTCCTAGATTTTACTACAATGAAAATATAGCCAAGTTATTTATCAATGTACCTTAATTGGCGAGGACAAAATAAAAAATATAACTTGGATTTTATTTTATATAATTTATTTTATAATATTTCTATTACTATTTATTCACACCTGGTGTCTATATCCTTTTTCTCATTCCAGTCAACTCTCATTAAATCCAAATTCCAAAAAAAAAAAATCAGAAAAAAACTCTTTCTCCTAGATTTTACTCCAATGAAAAAATAGCTAAGTTTATTTATTAGTTATCTTTATTGACAAAGACAAAATAAGAAATATATTGAATTTTTCTAATATAGTTTCTTATTTAATATTTTTTATTAATATTTATTCACACCTGGTGTCTATATCCAGTTTCTCATTCTAGTCGACTATCATTACATCCAAATTCCAAAATTAAAACAAGAAAACAAATCAGGAAAACTCTTTCTTCCTAGATTTTTCTCCAATGAAAAAATAGCTAAGTTATTTATTAATTTATCTCTATTTGGGAGGACAAAATAAGAAATATATTGGATTTTATCTAATATAATTTCCTATTTTATATTTTTATTAATATTTATTCGATCACACCTGATGTCTATATCCATTTTCTCATTCTAGTCAACTCTCATTATATCCAAATTCCAAAATTAAAACAAGAAAACAAATCAGGAAAACTCTTTCTTCCTAGATTTTACTCCAATGAAAAAAATAAGCTAAGTTATTTATTAATTTAATTATCTTTATTGGCGAGGAAAAAATAAGAAATTTATGGGATTTTATCTATTATAATTTCTTATTTTATATTTTTATTAATATTTATTCACTGGTGTCTATATCCATTTTCTCATTCTAGTCAACTCTCATTATATCCAAATTCCAAAATTAAAACAAGAAAACAAATCAGGAAAACTCTTTCTTCCTAGATTTTACTCCAATGAAAAAAATAGCTAAGTTATTTATTAATTTAATTATCTTTATTGGCGAGGAAAAAATAAGAAATTTATGAGATTTTACCTAATATAATTTCTTATTTTATATTTTTATTAATATTTATTCACACCTGGTGTCTATATCCATTTTCTCATTCTAGTCAACTCTCATTATATCCAAATTCCAAAATTAAAACAAGAAAACAAATCAGGAAAACTCTTTCTTCCTAGATTTTACTTCAATGAAAAAAATAGCTAAGTTATTTATTAATTTAATTATCTTTATTGGCGAGGAAAAAATAAGAAATATATTGGATTTTATCTAATATAATTTCTGATTTTATATTTTTATTAATATTTATTCACACCTGTGTCTATATCCATTTTCTCATTTCAGTCAACTTTCATTATGTCCAAATCCAAAAATTAAGGAAACAAAATCAGGATCACTTCTTCCTAAATTTTGTTCCAATGAAACATTTGCTAAATTATTTATTAATTTACCTTTATTGGCGAGGATAAATTATGAAATATATTGACTTTATTTAATATAATTTTTTTAAAATATTTATTCGCACCTGATATTTATATCCACCTTCTCATTCCAACCCACTCTCATTTGTCCAAGGAACAAAATCAGGATCTCTTTTTTCCTGAATTTTATTCCAATGAAAAATTAGCTAAATTATTTATTAATTTACCTTTATTAGTGAGGCTAAATAAAGAAATAAAATGAATTTTAACTAACATAGTACATCTTATTTAATGTTTCACCAATAAAAGAATATACACTTAATTTTAATTTTTTTAAATTCTAGTACTAGTGTATTCTCCTATTCACATCCCTTTCATGCCTATATAAAGAAGGCTACCACCATCTCCATTCTTCAACAACAACAAAATAAAAAAAATCACCTCATTCACTAAACAAAGTTCATTTGTCCATTCTATATAACAAAAAAATAGCAACATGGTTAATTATTTTGAAATATTTTTCTATATATCTATATTTCTTCTTGGTATCTTGTCCTATTATTTTTGTTTTAGCAAAAATAACAATTCATCATCCAAGAAAAATGCTTATAAACTTCCTCCTGGATCAATGGGATGGCCTTATATTGGTGAAACTCTTCAACTCTACTCTCAAGACCCTAATGCCTTTTTCATTAACAGGCAAATAAGGTACCATTTCAATTTTATTTTTATTTTTCACTACGTACGTACGTCCCTGCCCTTTATACAACCAACCAGAGTTAACCCTGATAAGCGTTTTACTTTCAATGTGAGACTTTCTGGTACGAACAACATTAATGGTTGCATTTTTTTTTCCAGGTTTGGTGAAATTTTTAAGACAAAAATACTAGGTTGTCCATGTGTGATGTTGGCAAGTCCAGAAGCTGCTAGATTTGTACTAGTAAACCAAGCAAATTTGTTTAAGCCAACTTATCCTAAAAGTAAAGAGAATTTAATTGGTCAATCTGCACTTTTTTTTCATCAAGGAGATTACCATAATCACCTTAGAAAACTTGTTCAAGCTTCTTTAAATCCAGAATCCATTCGTAATCAAATCCCTTATATCGAAGAATTATCGATTTCTGCATTGAATTCTTGGGTTGGAGGTCATGTTGTCAATACTTATCATGAGATGAAAAAGGTTGGTGATCTTAATTTAAAAGATATATAGTTCCTTTGACCAAATTTTCAAAAAATCTGCTTATTTTGAAAAGTACTTTTTGTTCGTAATCCTTTCCCAAAAAGTATTTTTAAAGAATAGTTGTTTTTGTGTTTGGTTAATCGTTCTGTTTGATCAAGGTTTTAAAAATACTATTTTAGCTTGTGAGAAAAAAATTTCAGCTATTACTCAAAAACACTTATTTTTATCCTAAAAGATTTGACCAAATTTTCAATTTTCTATAATAAGCACTTTTAGAATTTTGGTCAAACGAACTTTTAATTACTTGTTTTTGTTGATAATGTTAAAAAAATAATCTTGACCCTTTTTTTGTTTGTGTGTTAGTTTTCATTTGAAGTAGGTATACTTGCTATATTTGGACATTTGGATGGTCATGTGAAGGAAGAATTGAAGAAGAATTATAGCATAGTTGATAAAGGTTATAATTCATTTCCAATAAATTTGCCAGGGAGTCTTTACAGAAAAGCCCTTCAAGTAAGTGTCATTTTAGTCATATCACTTATTTATGTAATGAGTTAATATATCGAGGTATACAGAAACTGACTCGGATTATAATTTGTAGGCAAGAAAGAGACTTGGGAAGATTTTAAGTGAGATAATAAGAGAAAGGAATGAGAAGAAGGTACTAGAAAAAGGGTTGTTGAGTTGTTTCTTGAATGCTAAAGAAGAAAAAGGATTATTGGTATTAAATGAAGATCAAATTGCTGATAATATAATTGGAGTTTTATTTGCTGCACAAGATACAACAGCAAGTGTTTTGACTTGGATTTTAAAGTATCTTCATGATAATCCAAAGCTTCTTGAGTGTGTCAAGGTAAATAAACATCTAGAACATTCTACTTTTTAATTACACTTTTTATTAGTTTATGTGCTTGCTTAATTATATATTTATAATAACATAAAAATACTTTTGATTTGAAGACATTTTGGTCTTGGCATTTAATACTTGGCAATAATTATATATGCAGGCTGAACAGAAAGTGATCTGGCAGTCAAATGAACAAGAAAATCATGGGTTGACATGGACACAAACAAGAAAGATGCCTATCACTAACAAGGTAAGTGAGTAGATTCAGAAGCAGAGTTACAATTTTGAGTTTATATATTTTAAATTTTAAAAACAACACAACTTATCATTTTGGGATAAATTTTCATGTATATTAGTGAATTATACAGGATCTAAACTAAAGTTATTGAGTTTATTGAATTTATTAGCAGAATTGTAACTCCGCCTTTGTTACTAATTGGGAGACAATGACTTACTAAGACTTTCTTAACAAATGTTGTAGGACTATGATAGTTTAATATTAATTAATTAACTTCTTGACTATGTTTGTTGTTTAGGTTGTTTTGGAGACACTGAGAATGGCTAGCATTATATCTTTTGCATTTAGAGAGGCTGTAGCTGATGTGGAATACAAAGGTAAGCCAATTGAAAAAGTACTTTTAATTTATATATACTGATTGTGTAAATACTTTTTAACTTGTTATAGCATGTTACTTATAATTATAGAGATTTATGTTGCTCGGATCCTCCAGAAATATAGTCATACACGTGTCAAATTCTCCCAAAATGAATAACTTTTGGAAGATCTGATACATGTAAGACAACATTTTTGAAAGATCTAAGCAACATATATATAATAGTGATATAATTATGTATATTATCAGTGCATAGAATTTAAACTCGTTTAAAATGTGGGTGTAGGATACCTAATTCCAAAAGGATGGAAGGTAATGCCTTTGTTCAGAAATATTCATCACAACCCAGAGTTCTTTCCTGATCCACAAAAATTTGATCCTTCAAGATTTGAGGTACACCAATACCCTTAATGATTTTATTTTACCTACCCCTATAATATACTTTACTAGTTTAAAAAAATAATGACAATTAAAAATTGTACATTAATTATATTTATACATATTTTATATTTTACAGAATGCGCCGAAACCCAATACATTTATGCCATTTGGCAGTGGAGTACATGCTTGTCCAGGGAATGAACTTGCCAAGCTGGAAATTCTAATTATGACACATCATCTAGTCACTAAATTCAGGTACTTTAATTATTTTTTTCATTTTAATTTAATAATGTCCTTACAATAATCATATGATCATATGTTAAATCATATTTGTTTAATGAGTTAAATGAGTAATTATTAGTGTTTCCTCAAAAATAACTACTGTCATTAATAATTTGTAACAACCTTCATTAAACAGATAAAAGTATATAAAATGTGTGTATGATTTTTGGACTAATAGTAATAACTATGACTCAACACCAGATAAGTTGAGAATGACTAAATCGATGATAAGTCGTTATATTTTTGTGTGACCGCCTCTTATTCAAGACACACATGCAATATGTGAAATACACATCGAAGTTGTGGATCTAGAGTCTACTTTAGATTATTTATCATGTTTATAATCATCTTATAGTTGTTGAGTGATTAACTATGTTATTTATACAAGATAGAATCGATCCGACTCTTAAAAAGAAATTGTGACCTAGTCGATTAATCGATCTTTTTGGTTATTTACAGGTGGGAAGTGGTAGGATCTGGTAGTGGGATTCAATATGGACCATTCCCAGTCCCATTGGGTGGACTAGCAGCAAGATTTTGGAAGGAATCAACCTAATGGCTCTTCTGATTTGCATATCTCAAATGATTTCATCAAATCTTATCCAAGATTGTTACTCATCACCCCCCCCCCCCACCCCACCCCACCCACCCCCCAAAAAAACATATAGGGGATGAAAGAGATCTCCAAATTAGTACTTAAATATATTCAAGAATTTACTTAATTTTAAGTATCTTTACAGCTAGCAACATTTTGTACCATTTCAATTTTTTTCAAGAATTGGAATACACAAAGTGTAAAATTTGATGACTCAATTCTTTTGCTTTCCTTAATTTAGCTTTTGTTTGACATAAAAAGCAAATACACTTTGCTCATGTGTTGGGGATTGGCAAAAAATGGGATGTTTTTATTTAAGTATCTTGTGTATTTGCCACGCGTCGTGTTGAGTACAAGTCCTTGTTGTAAGGCCCTTATCAAAGTGGCTATTGAGGAGCCAAGTGTTGGAGTTTATATTGGGTGAGGTAAAAAGTGGTGGGTGATCTCTAAGCTGGACAGCACAATACCCAAAAGAAAAAAGGGGTAGGGGTAGGGGTTGGGGTAGGGGGGGGGGAGGGGCTTATGATTGACCTTGTACAATGTGCTAAAATGTGGCTACTAGAGTTTGTGGCTTTTGAAGAATTTTACCCTTCTGGTTCACTGCATGTACTCTTTTCTATATATGGAGTCGTCTTTATTAAGGAGTGTTTTTGTTTATAATGAGGATTTCTTGATTCAATTTCGAATTAAGTTGAACTCCAATATAAATACTGAATATCAAATGAGACCAAAAAATAGAGAGAGGAGATAATGCTCTTGAATGAGAGTTCCTACATGGGAAACATTTAACAAAATCATGACTCATCAATCAAGATATCTATTGTTTATTGTTCTTCTCAAAACATAGACTGAATTTTAACTGAGGAAGATGGGGTAAAGAACTAATAATAAAGGGAGATATGAGATAAGCCTCAATTACTTTGGTATTCCTTTTTTGTTTCGTCTATTTTAAAAAGATTTGATATATTTCTATGTTTAGAAAGTACTTCTATTTAATTTCTATATTGTCATTTTACCGTTTCTTACATGTTCTTATAGAAAATGAAGTTAGCCTATAAAATGTTGATTGCTCAAAAATTATATAAAGTGATTAATGAACGTAACTCATCACTCACCAACCTGGTAACTCAACACCCTTCCTCTTGGACACGTCCATGAGTATGAGTTGAACTGTGGAGTGTGAACAATATAATATAAGGATCGAATATCAGACTATAAAAAAGACCAAAGAACCCATCACTTACAGATGTGGGAACTAAACAACTTTTGGTAGGTCTAGATGAATAGAAAAACCAGGTAAATTGGTGTTTCATGCATATTTAGATTGTGTCAACCCCGCGTTCGATCAAACACTATCAAATAATGGGATGGAACAACAACATATTCAGTGAAATTCCACAAGTGGGTCTGAGGAGGGTGAAGTGTATGCAGTATCCATACATCGTAGAGGTAGATAACTTTTCCCGAAAAGAACAATGGGATGGAAGAGATGGCATCTTAGCTAGAACTTAACAATGCATTTCATTTTAGGGGGCAAAATGACAGAAATACATATCAAGATCCAAGCCATGATCTATTTACAACATGAGGTTAGAGCTGCAGCCAATATCTAAAGAAGAGCACAGGCACTTGCCTTGAATACATTAGGATCCCACCTTTAGTGACTCACATGAACTACTTTGATTAGGTCTAGCTTTTATGCAACATATAACATGTAAATTTGCAGTTCTCACCTCTCAAAATTCCCCACTTAATGAAAATATAAGAGATAAATCATGGTAAAAACTCGAATTCGAGGTTCTATAAAGAAGTTTTCATCTAATTCTTTTCAGGAGCTGCTTGAATTCATTTTGCTAATCATTCTACATTTTCCTACAGTTCACTACTCCAGAATTTTGGCCATTTTAACTGTGGGAGAAGGATTGGCTCTGACCTCTAAGGATGTGCTCGGAGTCCTAGGAACCCGAAAACTTTGATTACTCATAAGGTGCGAGAGTCCTAAAAGCAACATCTGCCGATGACAACATAGTCCAACTAGGTATACTGCTATGAAGCACAGGAGTGGCATTCGATACAAAAAGGATATACAAGAGTATCCAGTATAGATTCTTATTTAAGTAGAACAACAAGTAGAAAGATATTATAATACAGATGTGGTAACGAAGAAATTGTTTCAATGTGTGCTGAGCACCAAGAATGATTATACAGAAGCACTAACATTATGTAGAAGCAAGTGCAAACCAGACCAATTCAAGCATCTGCCGAAGCTGGAGCCGAGTATTTAAGAATAGCTGCAAGTATTCTTTCTTTGTCTCTGGTGGGAAAAGCTTCCAATAACACTCCATTTTTATAAAAGTGAAAAAGAGGTACTGTCTGCACAAAGTCAATCAAATTTGAGATAAGCAATTTTTTGTAGCCTTCTAAATTGAAGACTTCTAGTTGCATTGAAGACTTCTAAATTGATTTTAAGCCATTAAAATGTTTCACCTTGATTCGCAGTCGTTCAGCAACCTCAGATTGTTCATCATACTCATCGATCACCTGGAGAGATGGGAATGATTATTCACACTATCTTTCATTTCATTGTAGGAAAAAAGTGAAAGGGAAATGCATTTGCTACTAACAAGTCTAGACTAATACAGAAATGCTCCATGCTTCGACCAAAAAATGCAATGAATAGGTTAATGTCAATTTAAATGCATCCAAAATCTTCAAGGAGAAATGTAGATAACCATTTGTTTGCCAAACATCCTCGTGGTGTTTGATATTTACGTGGAAGAGATGAAGTGAAGGGATCGAGGCTTTTCCTTTTTAATGTTAAGTCTAATGTACTACTTACATTGTGTTTTAAGAAGATAACTGGTGCTTGTTCATCACCAGCTCCCCTGCATAATTTTTGAAACCCCTGCTCTATGTACTTGCAGCTGCCACAGGCGGTGCGAAAGAAGTCTACCACAACCAAAGAACCAGCCTTTTTCGCCTTTTCCAATATCATGGAGAATTCCTCATCAGTCTTAAATTCTCTTACACATTCAACAGGACATAACTCGTCCTCTTCGTCAAGTAGTTCATCAATGTTGTCATGAACCGTGCTCTGAATTTCTGAGCATTGGCGCACTAGACTTTGGAGTGTGACATTCGGATCTGCATGTCTAAGTTTTGAACAAAGTCTTGTCTTTGGATGATATGATTCACTGCTTCTTCTACAGGAAAATGAGTGAAGATATGTATGGGCTGATTCACCATCTAGTAGATTTATGCTTCGAAAACTCAAGTTACACTGCCAATCAAGAATGCTTAGTCTTTGCATGAGTCTGTATTAAGAACTATATTTCCTCCAGATGGAAAGCTCTTAGAGATTTTCGACAAGCAAAAGACAATTCCTTGTGGTTTTTCAGATCAAATTCTCATTTATGAGATTA
>JAJONZ010017433.1:0-22726 GCA_029582445.1 Solanum paucissectum
ACCTCTTTTACTTTTGTTTTTATGCCTAATTTTTCACTTCTCCTTTATTGTCTTGTTTATGAAAATAATGATCATGTAATATTTTTTTGCTCGGATGATTCTTATGAATGTTGTATCTTGGCTATTATGTATTTGTTTTGTAAATATTCACTGAAGTATGTGTAATTCATGAATGAATTTATGTATGTATGATGTCGTGTCCATCGGACATCAACGTTCGTATCCTTTCTAAGAGGAAAATATTGTCCGTTTTTTGGTTGAAGGGCCAACCCGTCCCAACCCGCGGCCCGCTTAGGGCTGGGTTGGGCTGCTATTTTATCGGCCCTTTAATTAAAAGGGCCAGCCCATCCCAACCCATTTAACTCTCTAGCCCGTTAGGGTTGGGTTGGGCCAGCCCATTTTGACAGCTCTAACTCTAATCCCATCACCGGAAACAATGTGGCCTAAGAATGCCACAGACTCAAGCCAAAACTAACATTTAGAGAACTTAACGTACAACTCTCTATCCTTTAGAGTTTGGAGAATTATTCTAAGATGGCTAGCATGATCTTCCTTCTTCCTCGTATATATTAGTATGTCATCAATGAATACGATAAATTACATATCTAAATAAGGCTTGAATAATCTATTCATAAGGTCCATGAGCGCTGCAGGCGCATTAGTTAAACCGAACGACATGACCAGAAACTCATAATGACCATAACGGGTCCTGAAAGCTGTCTTTGAAATATCACATTCCCTTACTCTTAACAAGTGGCACCCTAAAGTTGATCCCAAAGATCATCAATTCTTAGAAGAGGATACTTATTCTTGATGGTAACCTTGTTTAACTGGCGGTAATCTATACACATTATAAGGTAACCATCTTTCTTCCTCACAAATAAGATCGGAGCACCCCAAGGTGAGACACTTGGTCGAACAAAACCCTTATCAAGGAGATCTTTCAACTGCTCTTTTGGCTCTTTCAACTCTGTTGGTGCCATACTATATGTCAGAATAGATATAGGACGAGTATCAGAAAGAATATCTATGTCGAAGTCTATTTCTCTCTCAGGAGGGACTCTGGGTATATCATATGGAAAGACCTCAGGAAACTCACTCACAACATGAACTGACTCAATAGGAGGTGTCTCAACACTAGAATCATTTACTCAGACTAAGTGATGGACACACCCCTAGGAAACTAACTTTCTCGCCTTAAGGTACGAAATGAAACGACCCTTAGGTACTGCTGAACTGCTACTCCACTCTATAACTGGATCATTAGGAATTTGGAACCTAACAACTCGAGTTCTACAATCAATGAAGGCATAACAGGCATAAAGCCAGTCCATACCTAGAATGCCATCAAAATTTACCATGTCTAAGTCAACTATATCAACCATGGTGCTCTTGTGATTGACGAAAATAACACAATCACGATAGACTCTCTCAACTAGAATAGACTCACCAACGGGTGTACAAACACTGAAGGGCTCACAAAGTTTCTCAGGTTGAATATCAAAATTCATTGCAGCATAAGGAGTTACAAAGGACAAACTTGCTCCTAGATCTAGCAAAGCATAAACATCAAAAGTAAAGACTTTGATCATACCAGTGACAACATCTGGAGAATTCTCTTGCTCTTGACGACTAGTGATCGCATAAAGGCTCTTTGCTCCTCCGCTAGTACTGAAAGTAGCTCCTCTAGGTGTATCCCTGTCTGGTGGAGCAACTGAAGAAAATTGGGCTCTATTACCCCTATTTTCATTCGACCCTTTGGCCACACTTGAAACATCCAGTAGAGCCATCGCGACACGTACCTGGGTGGTTCCTACCACACTTAGCACATGTAGGAGACCAATTACCTCATTGTGCCATACTACCCTGTGACTGAGAAGGTCTAGCTCTGATATTCTGCGAATTTTGACTATTATACTCACTTTTGTTCCTTGGTGCAGGTGCACTAGCAGATGATGAAGCAGGTCCATTATGTTTCTGTTGGAAAGAAGACCGGTTCACATTATTCTTTTGCTGCCTGGACTCACTCCCTGATGTCTTAGCCTTCTTGTTTCTGAATTCTTCCATATCCCTCATATTCTCTTCCTCAATCTGCTGCACATAAACCATCAACCTTGCTATATCCATGTCCCCTATTAGCATAGCTGCCTTGCCCTCTCTTCCCCAACCTGCTGCGCATAAACCATCAACCTTGCTATATCCATGTCCCTTATTAGCATAACTGTCTTTCCCTCCTTGCTTGACAGACGAGACAACCTAGCAACAAACAAACTCATCATATTTCTCATATCCGCAACCATCTCCGGAGCATATCAAGAAAGTTGGGTGAACTTCAAAATATACTCATGACCACTTAGTGAATCCTGCTTAAAAGTAAGGAATTTTCATACCTTGGCTTCTCTCAGTTCACGGGGAAAGAAACACCCCAAGAAAGCCTCTTCAAACATAGCCCAACTCAAAATTGGTGCACCCTCAACTCTACCCTTTTTCCACTGGTCAAACTAAGTCCTAGCAACACTCTTTAGTTGATATGTAGCTACTTCCACTCGCTCAGCATCGACAACGTGCATAACCTCAAACACCTTCTGCAGTTCCTCAACAAAATTTTCTGGATCCTCAGTAGTGCTTGAACGAGTGAAGCTTGGAGGATTCATCCTTAGAAACTCATGGATTCTTGGAGTATCATTAACTTCCTATCAGTTCTCTCTCTGACCAACTTGATTGGTCACCGCTTGACTTAACATTCTGATCGCTTCCCTGAACTCAACATTGGTGACCTCTCCTTGGGGTTGCACTGCTGGTGCAAAAGGTACCCCCTTGCTCATCAACGTTCCTCCTAGCATGACGACCTCTGACAACTCTTCATGGAGGCATGATCTGAAAGACACGCGCAAGCACGAGTTAGAAAGAAACTTCATAGAGATTAAATCTATCGCAAGAAATGAATGTGAAAGAAGTGAGATAGTTCCTAAATGTTGCAACCTTCTAATTATAAATGTGGTGCGCTTCACATCTATAACTAGGACTCTACGGACACGACTTCATAGACTCCCTAGGACTCTTGAACTCTTGGCTCTGATATCAAGTTTGCCACGCCCCGAGCCTACACCCTGGGTGGGACTGGCACTTGAGAACTATTGCTGGCCCCAAGCGAACCCTTGGTCTGGCTTAACATTTAACGGAAGACTTAAGTAACTTGAAATAGTCTCAAAAGATGAACTCATGAAATAAACTTAGAATGTTTTTAAAGAAGCATTCAACTATCCATAATGGCAACTCAAGTCTCAACATCAAACAACTGAAATATCATACTAAAGAACTCATATCTAACTGTCTATGAAGCCTCTAGATACTAAGAGGGATGTCGAGACAAGACCCCCGATCATCCTAACAACTGAAATAACCAAAAGCAATAAAGCAAAATATAACCAAAGGAATCCTTCGAAAAGCAAGGAGGCTTACCAACTAACTTTGAGTGCTCAACTGGATCAACGAGGCACTGGATGCTGATCCTGATTTCCTCTAGCTGCATCATTTTATGATGCAGGCCAAATGACAGCAGTACATTGAATGTACGAGCATGTGAGGGGAAAACTAAATATGACATAAGCTTGAATTGACTTCTGAAAGAAACACTTACCTCAGCTTTACTCAACTCATGGATACTTAACTCAATGCAGAAATAAACAATAGTAAAGGTGCATTTTATATAAAGCATTTAAACAGTAAATAGCAACTCAATGTATTTAAATAAATACAATAACAACTCAATTTATATATATAGTAATATAATTCTGTGGGAGTTTCTCTAACCAACAATCATCACTATGAGCTAATGTGATGATACAATGTCTCGCCCACGTTGCCAGAATTGTCCTATAACTTACCGGGATATAGAACGCCTCAACTAAGTGGATCCACTAGTCTATGCTAAAAAGCACCAATGAATCATCTAAAAAGTATGACCCTTTGTACCCACGATGGCTACATGGTTTATGGAGACTTGAGTTATTATGAACTCGTCCCTATATCGGTGCTCAATACTACTCTCAAAATACTCAGCTCATATTTTTAAAAACAAAAACTCTTTCTGTGGTTTGAGATAATTACTCAAAAACTAGCTCAAAGGCTCTCTTGAAAATCGGTGTTCCCTCTCTTCTTTAAATGTGAAAACATTTACTCTTTGGGAATACTTAGCTCCCATATACTCTTTTTGAATAAATGAACTTCATTTACTACTCTTACTTAACTCAAAACTCAAGTCTTAAAACAAGTTTAATACATTTGCGAAAGACTTTTTTAAAAGACTCTAAGAACTCTCTAGACTTGACTCTTAACTTTCCTTGAATTTGAATTTATGGATTCAAGGATTGTAATGTGTGATAGGAAAGATCTTGTGATGTTTAGGAGTGTTTTTAGATAGTTAAACATGAGAAGCGATCAAGAAATTGTTGTGTTATGAAGGAGATTAGGGCGTCATGCGGAAGCTTATAATTGCAAATCATATAGTTGATAAATCAGACGACAAAAACTTATACTAAAAGCATAATATAATAATATGAAAACTAATATAAAATAAAAATATTATAAATTGTTGAGAGAATAAATATCCCCATAAACCAAACTCTTAAACGTTTACATTATGAATATTATTGTGTTCTTGTTATGAGAATATGGATCTTCAATTTATAGGATTTCAGGCTTTCCCTCTAAGGAAATAAAAACCAAATATACAAGAAAAATATATTTTCCTTTAATGAAAAGTAAAAATATTTATGGTAATGTTTTGTCTTTTTCTTTTAGAAAAAAATAAACTTCAAATACGGTAAGAAAATCAGGACGAAACCCCAACAAATCTCCCCTTTTGGCTAGATTTTCTTGACAAAACTTGATATGCCTTCTTAATTGTTTGATAATCTTGTTCTTCACAAAATCTTAATGTATCTCTACTTACCATGATTTAAAAATTGATATGGATTAAAAATTGGACCCTTGTGTTAAAAGTTATGAGCAGGGTTAAAAGTGGAGCTCATGCATTAAAAGTAATATGCATGAGTTGAAAGTGGAGCTCATGCGTTAAAAGTAATATGCATGAGTTAAAAGCGGAGCTCATGCGTTAAAAGTAAAGATACATGAGTTAAAACTGGAGCCCGAACATTAAAGTTTATAGGGGTTGATAGTTGGAGCCCATGCTTTAAAGTAAGCAAGAGTTGAAAATTGATTTTGTTTTAAAGGATGGAGCTGCAGGATATTGTTGAAAATATATTTGAATATTTTTTCCACATGTAGTAGCACAAAAAACTTCATTATCATCACGTTGATTGCAAATTGATTTGAAACCACTTGAACCTATCTTCAATATTGTTCAACCATTGGATAATTGAACCACGTGCTCTGATACCCCTTGTTGGGTTATGAAGGAGATTATGGCGTCATGTGAAAGCTTACAATTACAAATCATATGGTTGATAAATCAGACGACAAAAACTTATACTAAAAACATAATATTATTATATGAAACCTAATATAAAAGAAATATATTATAAATTGTTGAGAGAATAAATCTCTCCATAAACTAAACTCTTAAACGTTTACATTATGGATGTTATTGTGTTCTTAAATGAGAATATGGATCTTCAATTTATAGGATTCCAAACTTTCCCTCTAAGGAAAGAAAAAACCAAATTATCACTCCCCGAGCCTACACCGTGGGCGGGACTGGCACTCGAGAGCCATTGTTGGCCCCAAGCGAACCCTGGCTTGACTTACTTACTCAGCAGAAGACTTAACTTAACAAGATAAACTCAAATAAAACTTTGAATGTTATAAAGAAACATTCAACTAGCCAATAAGGCAAACTCAAGTCTCAACATAAGATAATGAAAATGAAAAGACTAAAGAACTAACATCTGACTATCTATGAAGCCTTTAAAAGAACTGAGATGGACGTCGAAACAAGACCCACGACATCCTAATGAACTAACTAATACTGAAAGCAATAAAAGGGATCCTCCGAAAAGCAAAGAGGCTCACCACAAAACTCTGAAGCTCAACTAGAATCAATGATACGCTGGATGCTGATCCTGGCTACCTGTATCTGTATCATTAAAAGATGCAGGCCAAATGACATCAGTACATTGAATCTACGAGTATGCGAGGGGAATTCTAAAACAAGACATAAGCTTGAAAGAAACTAAAGAACTTACCTGGCTCAACTTAACTCAACTGAACTCATTTCAATATAAAGCAGTAATGTAAATGCAATATAAAGAAAAACTTTTAAAACATGGATGTCAACTATGTATATTTGGAAATACAATAATACTCTGTGTGTATGCAAAGATAATATATAACTCTGAAATGTATATAAAAATACAAATAAACTGTGTATGTAAGAATAAAAATACTTTTGTGGGAGTTTCTATAATCGACAACCATCACGTAAGAGCTATTGTGATGATACATCATTTTGCCTCACGTTTCCAGTGCCATCTTATACCTTGCTGAGGGTATAGAACCTGACTACTAAGTGGATCCACTAGTCTATGCTAAAAAGCACTAAGGAATCATCTAAAAAGTATGACCCTTTTCTACCCATGGTGGCTACATGGTTTATGGGGGATGGGAGTTGTCTGATCTCTCTCCCATATCGGTGCTCAATACTACTTCCAAAATATGATACTAGCTCTTATGTGTAAAAACATACTTCTTTCTATGGTTTGAGATAATTTCTCAAAAACTTAGCTCAAAGGCTATCTTGGAAATCAAAGTTTCCTCTCTTGCTTAATTGTAAAAGCGTTTACTCTTTTCTGAAAACTAGCTCAAAGGCTCTTTGGGAATCAAGGTTTACTTTTCTTGTTTAAATGTGAAAACATTTTAAAACTCTTTGGGAATACATAGTCCCCATATATTCTTTGAATAAATGAACTTCAAACTTTACTCTTTACTCTTTATTCAACTTGAACTTTAAGTCTTAAAACAAAGTTAAAACATTTGGGAAAGACTTTTGGAAAACTCTAAGAACTTCTCTTGACTTGACTCTTACTTCTCTTGACTTTGATCTTAACTTTCCTTGAATTGGATTGTGGATTCAAGGTTCATTATCTCATGATATGGATGATTTCATGATGTTTAAACGTACCTTAGAGTGTACGAATCAACTAGGAAACATAGGTACGTTTCAAAGGAACTAGTACGAAAAGAATTAGAAAGAAGTAGAAGACCTGGCGTCCCTAGCGCTCTGAGTGGCGCGGGGCGCCAGACCTAAAACTTCAGAGCTGAAGTTGGGGCGCTCTGGCTGGAGCGGCGCCCCAGGGTCAAAACTTTAGAGGACTCTTTGGGGCAAGCTGGCTAGGGTGACGCCCCACCCCCATTCACCAGATTTTTACAAAATTCCTCCTTCGGTTTTCAACTCTAAACCCTCTAAACTCAATTGGGTCTTCCCCAAACACTTAGATTCGACTACATAACCAAAATATGCAAGAATATACACAAAACGACATCTAATTTCATGAATTTGGATCAACAACTCCTCAACAATTTCAACGAATCAAGAACTCAATAGAACTTCAACAAAACCCATCAAGAACTCAATTTCTAAACCTTCAAGAACATAAATTTGCTGAAATAAATCATGATTGGCGTGTGGGTGAACTAACCCAGCACTATGTGATCTCACATACCTCGTAGGGATCACCCCTTGAAGAAATCCTCAAGCTTAGCCTCAAGAACGTGACGAATCCTTGCTTCTTCTCTTCTTTTCTCTTCTCTAAAAACCCTAACTCAATATTGTAAATCGTAAACTGAACCAATTCAGTTTAGACCCCAACTAATTACCAAAAAAATGAAATAATTTAATTGGATAGTGAATAGACCATAATACCCTTCTACAATCTGATTTTGACTTTTCTTAACTAGACAACCCAACTTCAAATGGACATACCTCACTCATACAAATTCGGAATTGAGCAAACTCAGTGGAGTTGGAAAGATAATTTTAAGATCTTTCCTACGGTACCTATAAGCACACCTAATTCATCCTGATCTAGGAGTTATGTTCATTTGAAGTTGACCCAAAACTCAAATTTAACATAACTTAACCAATTTTCCAGATTTTCATTCTTTCCAAAAAAATGACTCTTTCTAATTCTAGCTCTTTCTAGTTACGGGGTGTTACACAAATATAGAAGAAAAATATATTTTATTTTCATGAAAAATAAAAACATTTATGATAATGTTTTTTCTTTTCTTTTAGGAAAAAATAAACTTCAAATAAGGTAAGAAAATCAGGGCGAAACCCTAACAGAAATAACTGTCTGGAAATAAGTCTGAGATGCGGAGATGCATTTAAATATTTGATCGCAAGATTTAATTTTGAAACAGTGGAGTCTGTGTCTTTTCCGCGACGCAGAGGTGATTTTTTTGCACTGGGGGTCGAAATCTGCTCGACTTTTTCCTTCTTCGTTTTCTCACCCCCAATTCGCCTAAATTCGATTCTTTTTCTCAATTCCTCTTTAGATTCAGATAACCAGTATATATACACTATTTTAACTCAAAGAAACTCTAAAAGCGGCACGATTCCATCAAGAACTCAACAATCCCATCAAATCTCAAGAACTAAAGCCAATTTCAAGAATATAATTCAAGAAACATCATACTTTCAACTTTCTAAAACAATTTTTTCTGAAACAAACATGATTGGTGTGTGGGTGAACGAACCCAACGCTATGAAAGTCTCACATACCTCTGTAGGTATCAACCCTTGGCGAAACGACTTCGATTCCACAAGAAATCTCCAAGAACACTTGACCTTTCTCCTCTTTTTTCTTCTCTCAATGCCCTAGCGTATTTTTTAATTGCGTAAATTGAACTAAATCATTTTAGACCCCAAATAACTTACTAAAAATGAAATAATTTAATTGGGTAATGAAAAGACCATAATACCTTTCTAAAATCCGGTTTTGACTTTCTTTATCTAGACAACCCAACTTCAAATGGGCATATCTCCCTCATACAAACTCAGCGGTGTTGGAAAGATAATTCAAAGATCTTTCCTACGGTATTTTGTAGCACACCTAACTCATCCTGAGCTAGGAGTTATGGTCGTTTGAAGTTGACCCAAAACTTAAACTTAACATAACTTAAACAAATTTCCAAATTTTTCATTCTTTCTAAAAATGACTCTTTCTAATTCCAGCTCTTTCACTTAGTGAGGTGTTACATGTAACTTGAATATTCTTGATTAGGCCTGTCTTAGATGAGATTTGGGCTATGTGAGGTGTAGGGTCATCCATGAAAAAGTGGAATCTTTTTCTTTTATACATTTATTTATTTATTTATTCATTTGTTATATATTATATTAAAAGGTTACATATTTCACATTGATTGGTTGTGACTTCTCCGAAGGGTTGTAACTTTTTTTAAAGAGGTGTGACTTTTTCGATGAGTTATGACATTTCCAAATGGTTGTGATTTTCTAAAGGATTGTGACTTATTTGATAAGGCGCACTAAGTACCTTTTCATACTATAATCTGGTGTCTATAAATAGAGGGGTCCCACACATTTTTAATCAATGAATTTGGTAAGTTTTCTATTCTTCTTCATAAAACAAGGAAGAATGTGAGAATTGTTCAATTATGCAATTACAATATTTTTTGTGGGTAAATTATACAAATCAACAAAAATTAATGCTACAAGGAGAATGAAATAACTCAACTTCAAACGAGAAGACCATCTAGATAATTAATATGTACGTATTTTCAATTCCATAAATATATGCAGCAACTTCTATTTTACAAGAAGTTCAATGATTTTATGTTGCACAAACTACAACTTGGTGTTAAAGCTGTAAAAAATCTCAAACTGTTCGAGAAAAGGGATTTGATCAAAAATGTGTTTGAAAAGTCCAAACTAAATTTAATAAGTACTCTTCTATTTCTAATTTATCTTTTGTACTTTTATTTTTATTTAGTTTAATATAGAATGCTCTATTTTTTATTTGGGGGGGGGGTCTATGTCACGACCCAGGGGTACCCCCTACATATAACATGGCGTACTTGACCCCGAAGGGATCTCATACAAGCCCTTAGCATATCATGACATAAGATAATAGAAAATACGAGAACATTTTAAACTTTTAAAATCGAAGTCATTTTCATAAAAACAAGCGGAAATCTTTCTATACTTTGTCTCAAACCATCTAATACAACTTTAGAATAAAACTCTTGGGACACAGCCCATACAATAGTCTCAAAAACATGAAATAAAGACATAAAGAAAATGGTGGGTTTTTTTCCTTGAAGCTATGAGGACTCACTGAGATCTTCAACTCCTTAGAAACCTATCTCCATAATAGCACTCAAGTCTCCAAACCCTACATTTGATTAGAATGTAGGCAAAGTATGCGTTAGTACAAAATATACTAAATATGTTAGCTAGCATAATCATAAGAGCATAAGACAATGGTTAGTCAAAATAAGACATAATCCAAAATCATATGAAATACTTCATGAAACATAAACCATAACCATAAGAGACAATATTATAACCATAATAAGCAAAGTTTCCAACATAAGCATCATATAAGCATAATTTGACTCTTAGTCATTTATACCATAATAAAACTATTCTCAAGTAACTTCAAAAGCATACATGTGCAAAGCATGAATAGCATCCCATAATACCATCCAAGCTAAGTACCTTTTTATTCATCTTAATCATAGCCTATACATATCTAGTCAAGTCTTAGGTTTTCATAAGTAGCTTCAAGTCATACTTGTGCAATGTATGAGTAAGATCCCATAACCCTACTCATCCTAAGCACCACCTTAGGCCATCACACTAATCACCATAGGATTTCATTCTCTATCTTAACTCTCATGACCAAGGGAATCTCTCACCTATAGTCAATACTAATAAGGAAGGCAACTATAGCACATTCATATCTCTATATATATCACCCAAAAGAACACTTCCTTGAATAACCCTTAAGTCATCCTACTCAAGTTCTTTAGTTAGGGACTAGTCCCTTTTTGGGCCTCATTATTAGCTCACTTCACATAGACAAGGGAACTATCACCTCTAATCAATCAAGTCATGAAAACCAACAATTCAAATTAAACATGTGTCACGACCCAGGGGTACCCTAGACGTAACATGGCGTACTTGACCTCGAAGGGGTCTCATACAAGCCCTTAGCATAATCATAAATATAAATTCATATAAATGATGCGGAATTTAAATTTTTTACAATAGAAGTCTTTTTCATAAAATGAATATAAGAGTCTAGACCTTGTCTCAAAGAAACCATCTAATCCAATCAATACAATCTTAGGGACATAGCCCTTTGCAACATAGTCTTGAAAGTGGAAAGTACAAAAGGAAACTAGAAATGAATAATGTCTTGTCCTCGAACCATGAGGACTCACCAAGCTTAGAGAATCATCAACCCTAGCTTCACTTGAAAGCAGAACTATACCTCAACGATCGGAACCTATACTTATAAGAAAATGTAGAGAATATGGGTTAGCACAAATAATGTGCTAAGTATGGAAGCCATGCACAAAAATCCTTAAAACATGCATAAAAGGGACATTTAGTTGAAATCATGCCTTTATCAAGTTTAAAAGTCATCATACACATTTAGAGTAATTACATAGTACAACTACACCATAAGAAACCCTAGGCTACCATAGTCATGCATAACTTACCTTGACCTCATCCATAGCCAACACTCATAGACAAGGAGACATTTATGTTCATAGTTCATAATAAAGAAAGTCACTCTTAACATCAATTCATATCATGCATACATAGATTCATACATCTTCATGTCATAAGGAAACCACACCATAAACCCTTTATAAGTTTACTTGTGCAATGTACAAGTGAAGTCCCATACCCCCACTCATACTAAGCAAAGCTCATTAAGAAGTCATAAGTATAGCTCATATTCATGTTCATGTTCATGTTCATATTCATGGTTCATATACATGGTTCATGTTCATGGTTCATATTCATGTAAAGCATGCATTAACTCATAAGCATCATATCATCAAAGCACATACCACAATCACTCTCAAAGCTTACTTGTGCAATGCATAAGTGAAGTCACATACCCCCATTCACACCAAGTAAAACCCTTTAAGTAATTATAGTACATAACTCATGTTCTTGTTCATAGTTCATATTCTTGTTCTTGTCATGTCATGGATCATGTTCTTATCATGTAGGGAATTATAGCCTTAACTGACATAGACCATGTGAGCTACATGGAATCCGGTGTCATGCCCTACACCGAAAAGAGGTGTCCTACTTGCCTAAGGTAGAACTAACATGTTTAGTATTTAGGTGGATCCACTAGCTAAAGACCTATGTGGGAACATAGTTATGAGATAAGGAGATTGCTACTAGAAACCTGGACTAACTGAGGTAAAAGGTTTCCATCTCATGAGATAACTTGACTTGAGAAGCCAGACTTTCTAACATAAAAGCTTCCATCTCATATTCATATCCACTCGGTGCTAAGCTTAATTCCCTTTAATATTCATGTTTAGTCTTTACTTTATGTTCATTTTCATGGAAGAAAGCCTAGCACTCAAACCAACATAGTATCATGGTAGCTCATGGATTCATTAGGTGAGAATGTCCTTTCAACCTTAGAATCATTAATAAGTGAGTAAACCATTCACATCATGTTGATAGTGTTTCATGAGAATAGCCTTTCAATCATCAGAACAACATTATCATAATTATAGACTTTTCATGCATAGTCAAGTGTAAGGGTGTAGGGGAGAAGGATCTTGCATCAATACCACCAATACACAATAGTCATAGGATCATCACTACATAAGTGAATCATGAGTTCATATACAATCCTCATCAATATATACAAACCCTAATAATTACCCTTCAAGGTTATGAATCAAGATCAACCCTAACTTCTAGAATTATCACATTAGATAGAGGGATTTCATGATTCAAGAACTTAATAAATGTAAACATAATCAATTGTAAAGCTTCCATGATCAATCAAGTCATGCCTTAGTTCACAATTTAGAGAAAAAAAAGGGAAATAATGGGTCCAAGGGAGATTTTCATCAAAATCCAACAATACTCCATTATTACAATCATAAATAATCATAATCAATCATAATAAACCATAAGTAAACAATTGAAAACGTTTTGGAGAAAGACCCATGACATAGATTGAAACCCTGGGTTTTTGGGGGAATTGGATGTCTTTAAACATAGTTTGAAGGGGCTCTTTGGGTGATAGCTTCCCAAAGATAAAAAGCATCCATACCTTAGCTTGATTTCCACAAGAAATTGGGGAAGAAAGTCTGCTTCTTGAACCCCTAGCTTGACCTTGTTCTTGCTCTTCAATGGAGTCTTAGAGAGAGAATCTTTGGAGAGGAGAGTTGGTTTCTAATTTGAGTCTTGTGATTTATGAGGTGTTAAAGAGGTGGTTAATAGTTAATAACTACTTATATATGTCTATATAACTAATATAAACATCCCCCACCCTTTAATAATTAAAATAGAATTTACTTAAAACACCCCACCTTTGGCCGAGAATTGGGCAGTTTCATAGACTCCATCTACGACCCCCCACCCACGGGGCGTGGATGGACCCACGGACCATACTGGCCACTCGTGGGTTGGGTCTAGGGCTGGTCATCTTGGCCAAGGTTCAGACCTTACTCACGAGACCCCACCCATAGGGCGTGAGTGGGTCTACATGTTGTACTTCATGCTCGTGGTATGGTACTAAAACTTTGGACATTTGGGGGAGGTCTAGCCTCGACTCATGACCCCCACCTATGGGGCGTGAGTCCACCCATGAGGCGTGGGTGCCCATTTCATGAGTCAAGCTGTTTTTGACAGCTTTAAGAGCAGTCCATTGGTCCTCCTCAAGGACCCTTGTGGGGTCCTTGAGGGGGCCATGCCTTGACGTTTAGGGACTAAAACATTAGTACTAACTTAGGGAGGTTATTTTAGGACTCTAATCTTTACGTTTAACCCCATTTAGGCAACTAGACTACGTGTTAGGCTCTAGCTTAGGTCATTAGATTTTTGGGGTGTTACATTATCTCCCCTTTGGGAACATTCGTCCTCGAATGAAGATCTAGACACCAAACTAAGTTAGAAACTCTAGACTAGCAGCCCATCATGCATGAAACATCAAAATGTGCAAAACTTACAAATGCACTATTCACCTCATGCACTATTCAATAGGAGGAAACTTCAACTCCATCTCAAGACATGGTCAATGCAATACAAGGAAGTAGGAACTACATCTATCAACCCAATATGCATGAAACTCATCAACTCACATAAACATGGGAGGAACTACCTTCTCCAACTCAAAGCAAGCTCAACACAACAATATGGAGCCAACATGTTATTTCATCAAAAACATAACTAAGCATGTTCATCAATTCACCTCATGAAGTCAATTATGCAATCATCATACTAAAATGCAACTCAACATGAGGAACATATAAATCATGAAAACACAATTTATGCTAAACATGAATTCTCACAAGGACATGTACAACATAAGGAAATCATGGAAAACTCATACAATACACATGACTCCCAAAACATTAAAACTCAAGAGGAACTACTTACCTCAAGCTTGAAGAGGAGTAGAAGGAAAAAGATAAGGATAACGGGACTTCATATTGGCCTCGGCCTCCCATATAGAACCCTCAACTAAATGATTCCTCCATAAAACCGTAACGGAAGCTACTTCCTTGTTCCTCAACCTTTTGACTTGCCGATCTAAAATCTCTACCGGAACCTCTTCATAAGAAAGACTCTCATCAACTCCTAAACCCTCTAAAGGAATGATGGATACCGGATCACTAATGCACTTCTTATGCATGGAAACATGAAACACCGGGTGAACCGGAGCCAACTCATTTGGTAAGTCTAATTCATATGCAACTTTCCTAACACGTTTTAAGATTTGGTATGGGCCCACATACCGGGGACTAAGTTTTCCTTTCTTACCAAACCTCATCACACCTTTCATAGGTGAGATTTTCAAGTAGACCCAATCACCAATCTCAAATTCTAGATCCCTCCTTCTAACATCGACATAAGATTTTTGCCGACTTTGGGCCGTCTTCAACCTCTCTCTAATGAGTCAAACTTTTTCAATGGCCTCATAAACTAGTTTGGGACCAATTAGAGCAAATTCATCTACTTTAAACCAACCAACCGGAGATCTAAACCTCCTACCATATAGTGCTTCAAACGGAGCCATAGCAATGCTTGAGTGGTAACTATTGTTTTAGGCAAATTCTATCAATGGGAGATGGTCATCCCAATTACCCTTGAAATGTACACACACGCCCTCAACATGTCCTCTAAGGTTTGAAAGGTGTGTTCCGCTTGACCATCCGTTTGAGGGTGGAAGGCAGTACTAAGCTTAACATTGGTACCAAGCCCTTGTTGGAATGCCTTCCAAAAATGTGGAGTAAATTGAGTACCCCGATCCGAAATAATAGACAAAGGAACCCTATACAACTTCACAATTTCCTTGATATATAACTTGGCATAGTCTTCCGCCGAGAAAGAAACCTTGGCGGGAATAAATTGGGTTGATTTAGTCATCTTATCAATAATGACCCAAATAGAATTATATTGCCTTCGAGTATGAGGAAAACCCACAACAAAGTCCATATTCACATCCTCCCACTTCCAAGTGGAAATATCTATATCTTGGGACAAACCTCCCGGTTTTTGGTGTTCGGCCTTAGCTTGTTGACAATTCAGACATTTGGCCACAAAACCCGTTATATCCTTCATCATACCATTCCACCAATAGATTTTCCATAGATCAAGGTACATCTTGGTGGCTCCCAGATGAATAGAATACCACGAACCATGAGCCTCTTCTAAAATTTTCTCTCTTAAGCCATCAACATCTGGAACACATAATCTACCTTGGTACCTAAGCACCCCATCTTCCCCTGGGGAGAAAGCCTCAACGGACTTGTTAAGTACCGATTCTTTCAACTCCATTAATATAGGATCAAGGTGTTTCTTAGACTTCACATCTACAATAAAAGATGATTTGGAGCCCTTATGAACCGTGAAACCACCCTTGGGAGAATCTATTAGTTGAACACCTAACCGGGCCAACCTATGCACATCATGGACTAAATCCTTCTTCTCATCTTCTACATGAGCCATACTACCCATGAACAATCTACTTAGGGCATCCGCAACTACATTGACCTTGTCGGGGTGGTAAAGGACACTCATGTCATAATCCTTCAAAAGCTCTAACCACCTTCTTTGTCGGAGGTTCAAGTCTTTTTGGCTAAACACATATTGAAGACTCTTATGATCGGTGAATATGTCAATGTGAACCCCATATACATAGTGCCTCTATATTTTCAAGACAAGCACCACCACCGCTAATTCAAGATCATGAGTTGGATAATTCTTTTCATGTGCGTTGAGTTGCCTTGAGGCATAGGCAATCATATTGCCATGTAGTATAAGGACACATCCCAAACCCACTCAAGAAGTGTCACAATATACCACTAACCCATCGGTACGTACCCTCCGATAAGGTCAACACCGAAGCAGAAGTAAGCTTATCTTTCAACTCTTGGAAGCTTTTCTCACAAGCCTCCGACCACACAAATTTAGCTTTCTTTCGAGTCAAGGCCGTCTATGGAGAAACAAAGGAGGAAAAACACTCAACAAACCTCCTATAATAACTGGCCAAATCCAAAAAGCTTCTAATATCGGTATGAGATAGAGGTTTAGGCCAACTCTTGACTGCATTCGTCTTCTTAGGATCTACCTCAATACCAATGATCGATACAATATGACCAAGGAAAGCAAATGACCTTAGCCAAAATTCACATTTACTAAACTTAGCATATAATTAGTGGTCTTTATGGACTTGCAATACAATCCTCAAATGATCCATATGTTCACCCTCACTTCTTGAATAGATCAATATATCGTCAATCAAAAAGATCACGAATGTATCAAGGTATTGCCTAAACACTTTATTCATTAGGTCCATGAATGCCGCCGGGGCGTTGGTTAAAGCAAAAGACATTACTATAAATTCATAGTGACCATATCTTATTCGGAAGGCCATCTTAGTGATGTCAACCCCTCTCACCCTAAGTTGGTCATAGTTCGAACGTAGGTCAATCTTTGAAAAGTAACTCGCCCCTTGGAGTTGGTCAAACAAATCGTCAATTCTAGGAAGAGGGTACTTATTCTTTATAGTCACCTTGTTCAATTGGTGGTAGTCTATACACATCCTAAGGGACCCATCCTTCTTCTTTATGAACAATACCGGAGCACCCCATGGAGATATGCTTGGTTGAATAAAACCTTTGTCTAACAAATCCTTGAGTTGCTCCTTCAACTCTTTCAATTCGGCCAGAGCCATTTTATAGGGAGGAATATATATGGGTTGTGTATCCAGCAAAATATCAATGCCAAAGTCTATTTCCCATTCAGGAGGAATGTCGGGCAAGTCATTGGGAAAGACTTTTGGAAACTCACTCACCACGGGGACCGACTCTAAAGAAGGAGTCTCGGACTCAACATCCATAACCCTAACAATATGGTAAATGCACCTCTTGGAGATCATTTTTCTAGCTTTTAGACATGAAACAAATCGACCTCTAGGAATAGAATTCCCCCCCTTCCATTCTAAAGTAGGCTCATTTGTAAATTGAAACTTAACCACCCAAGTCCTACAATCAATAAACGCAAAACATGCATGCAACCAGTCCATACCCAAAATGACATCAAAGTCTAACATGTCCAATTCTATCAAATCAACCAAAGTGACTTTATGAGACAAAGAAATAGGACAACTTCTATAGAATCTTTTTTCCACTACCGAGTCACCAACCGGGGTAGACACCAAAAAAGGTTCTAATAACTCTTTGGGGAGTATCTCAAATTTCATAGCCACAAAAGGTGTAAAAAATGACAAGGTGGCACCGGGGTCTAATAATGCATAAACATCAATGGAAAAGACTTGAAACATACCCTTTACCACGTCTGGGGAACTCTCTTGGTCACCTCGGGAGAGAAGAGCATAGAAACGATTCTTCTTGGGAGCATCACAATTTGAGCCACTTGGAAGGGCTTGCTTTCCCTCTCTTCCTTGCACCTTTAACATGGGGCAATCTCTCACCATGTGACCACTCTTCCCACAATGAAAACAACTATCTGTGCCAACAAGACACTTACCCTCATGTTTCTTGCCACACTTGGCACAAGTAGGCCTTGTCATAGAAGATCCACCACTATTGCCTCATTGAGGCTTAGGGTTAGGCACCCTATCCTTTTTGACCCTTGGAGAATTGAAAGAGCCTTGGTTGGAGAACCTTCTTTTGAACCTTGGTCGCCCTTGACCCTCAAACTTACCCTTGGAAGAATTCCAATCATCGGTCATTTCTCTCTTCACATCCCTATTTTTCTTCCTAAGCTTTGTCTCCTCAACTTGTTGAGCATAAACCATTAGACGTGAGATGTACATATTATCATGTAGCATTGCCGCACGACACTCTTCCTCAATCAACTCGGACACTCTGGTCACAAATTGACTCATCTCATCTCTTGGATTTTCCACCAAAGACGGAGCATATTTGGACAACTTAGTGAATTTCAAAGAATATTTTTGAGCACTTATACCTCCTTGATGAAGGTTGATAAATTCCTCCACCTTTGCTTCCTACTTTTCTCGTGGAAAGAACCTATAAAGGAATGCTTTCTTGAACACTTCCCAATTTATGGGACCCGCTCTTATAGCCTTATTATCCTTCCACTGAGTATACCATAGTTGGGCCACATCCTTCAATTGATAAGCGTCTAGTTCGACTTTCTCAATAGAAGTCACCCCCATATCATCAACTATCTTATAGATCTCTTCCACAAACTCTTGTGGATCTTCATTCACTTTGGAACCAAAGAACATAGGAGGGCTCATTATTGTGAGGTCTATCAACCTTGAAGCCATGGTGCTCACATTAGGGTTTACACGAGGCCCAACTTCCCTATTAGTTTGTGCCATCATGACTTGGGCTTGAGTTGTCACAGCTTGTGCTTGAGCCGTCATGACTTGAGTCAATGTTTGGAGAGCCACCTTTATTTCCACATTTGTCATAGACCCCTCATTATTGGGAGCTTGAGGGTATTGAGGATCTTGGGGTGGAACTCCCTCATTCATATTCTCCTCTTCCATCCTTCTTGCATTCGCCCTTCTTGTATGCATTGCCTATAAACACAAGAGAAGGGTTAGGAAAAGAACTTCATAGAGTTAGGACTCCAAAGCACGACTAAAGAGTAATGAATGAAGTGAACTTTCCTAAGCATCTTATAGCCCCTCATTCATAAGTGTGGCATGCTTCACACTCATGAACAAGACTCTACTAGACGTGGTTCATGAGACATCATCCTAGAATCATTCTAAACCTTATGCTCTGATTACCAAGCTTGTCACGACCCAGGGGCACCCCCTAGACGTAACATGGCGTACTTGACCCCCAAGGGGTCTCATACAAGACCTTAGCATAATCATAAACATAAAGTCATAGAAATGATGCAGAATATAAAACTTTTACAATAAAAGTCTTTTTCATAAAAGGAATATAAGAGTCTAGACCTTGTCTCAAAGAAACCATCTAATCCAATCGAATACAATATTAGGGACATAGCCCTTTGCAACATAGTCTTGAAAATGGAAAGTACAAAAGGAAACTAGAAATGAATAATGTTTTGTCCTCGAACCATGAGGACTCACCAAGCTTAGGGAATAGTCAACCGAAGCTTCACTTGAAAGGAGAAGTATACCTCAATGATCGAAACCTACACTTATAATAAAATGTAGAGAATATGGGTTAGCACAAATAATGTACTAACTATGGAAGCCATGCACAAAAATCCTTAAAACATGCATAAAAGGGACATTTAGCTGAAATCATGCCTTTATCAAGTTTAAAAGCCATCATGCACATTTAGAGTAATTACATAGTCAAACCACACCATAAGCAACCCTAGGATACCATAGTCATGCATAACATACCTTGACCTCATCCATAGCCAAAACTCCTAGACAAGGACACATCCATGCTCATAGTTCATAATAAAGAAAGTCACTCTTATCATCAATTCATATCATGCATACATAGATTCATACATCTTCATGTCATAAGGAAACCACACCATAATGCCTTTATAAGTCTACTTGTGCAATGTACAAGTGAAGTCCCATACCCCCACTCATACTAAGCAAAGCTCATTAAGAAGTCATAAGTATAGCTCATATTCATGTTCATGTTCATATTCATGTTCATGGTTCATATTCATGTAAAGCATGCATTAACTCATAAGCATCATATCATCAAAGCACATACCACAATCACTCTCAAAGCTTACTTGTGCAATGCATAAGTGAAGTCACATACCCCCATTCACACCAAGTAAAACCCTTTAAGTAATTATAGTACATAACTCATGTTCTTGTTTATAGTTCATATTCTTGTTCTTGTCATGTCATGGATCATGTTCTTATCATGTAAGGAAATATAGCCTTAACCGTCATAGAACATGTGAGCTACATGGAATCCGATGTCATACCCCACACCGAAAAGAGGTGTCCTACTTGCCTAAGGTAGAACTAACATGTTTAGCATTTAGGTGGATCCACTAGCTAAAGACCTATGTGGGAACATAGTTATGGGATAATGAGATTGATAATAGAAACCCGGACTAACTGAGGTTTCCATCTCATGAGATAACTTGACTTGAGAAACCGGACTTTATAATGTAAAAGCTTCCATCTCATATTCATATCCACTCGGCGCTAAGCTTAATCACCTTTAATATTAATGTTTAGTGTATACTTTATGTTCATGTTTATGGAAGAATTCCTAGCACTCAAACCAATATAGTATCATGGTAGCTCATGGATTCATTAGGTGAGAATCTCCTTTCAACCTTAGAATCATTAATAAGTGAGTAAACCCTTCACATCATGTTGATAGTGTTTCATGAGAATAGCCTTTCAATCAACACAACAACAATATCATAATTGTAGACCTTTCATGCATAGTCAAGTGTAAGGATATAAGGGAGAAGGATTTTGAATCAATACCACCAATACACAATAGTCATAGGATCATCACTACATAAGTGAATCATGAGTTCAAAAACAATCCTCATCAACATATACAAACCCTAATAATTACCCTTCAAGGCTATGAATCAAGATCAACCCTAATTTCTATAATTATCACATTAGATAGAGGGATTTCATGATTCAACAACTTAATAAATGTAAACTTAATCAATTGTCAAGCTTCCATGATCAATCAAGTCACACCTTAGTTCACAATTTAGAAAGAAGAGGAAAGCATGGGTCCAAGGGAGATTTTCATCAAAATCCAACAATACTCCATTATTCCAATCATAAGTCATCATAATCAATCATATTAAACCATAAGTAAACAATTGAAAACGTTTTGGAGAAAAACCCATGACAAACCTTTCACCTACTATCATATTCATGTCTAAGTGTGTATATGGAATTAGCCTTTCAACAACACTACAACTAGGTCATGAGCACATTCACTTTACTTTCAAAGTGTCTCTAAAGCATGTACTAAACTTCATAAATCATACATACTATCATATCTTGCCCCTTTTCTAAGGTCAAAACTAATATTAAATTAACACATCTAGAATGACTACATTATACATGGATATATATGCTCATAATTCAACTACTACAAGCCACATCTCATACTTCACCTCCTTGAGGTTCATTTCTTACTTTCCATCACCCCACCTAGGGTTCAAGCACTAGACATGGATGTCCTTCTAACCCATATGATTCTATCACTTTATGCATTCAAACCTTCATGAGGTAAACTAGGTGGTACGGTCTCATCGTAACCATTTTATCTAATAGTCTATCATTATTTCACAAGCTTCACTCTTGGAGCCTTAGCATACATAATTCATCTTATTGGATTTGACCTCAAAACCCTAGAGTAATTACTAAGTGAGAAGTCTTTCATGTTAAGTTCATCTTCATCCCTAACATCATGTCTAGAATTCTACATTATACAATGATATCATCATGAATTAAGTGATCCTATAACTTCCTACCATCTATGATTCATAAGGTGAATTAGGTAGGTAAAGATCTTTCATCACAATTATGTTCATTGGCCCCATACTCCCATGTAGAGTTTACTCTCAAAGCCTTTGCATCTATAGTTAATCATATTAGCTTTTCTCTCAATCCCTAGGGATCAACATTCATGACTACAAGCCCTACACTCAAGCTTTTATTCTTACTACCTTCATTCATATCTAGATTTCAAGGTATTTTAATCTCATTCTTAATTACTAGATGATTCTAGTCATAATTCACCACAAAGGTTCAACTTTAACCTTACAAGTCAAGATCCTTCATATTCAATAAAGTCTAGTTCAATTCATATCTATATGATCCTAACCTTGAAAAACTACTACACATGTCATTGATTTAAGAAGATCACTCATGAACCTTCAATTTCACCTCTAATGGCATAAACCCACAAAATATCACATTCATCAAATAAACTAGGGTTAACCATAGAATTAACATAAAATCATCATAATATCATAATTCAATGCTAATACAATCATAATTAGGTATTATCCACTAGATTGGAATCATAC
>JAJONZ010017434.1:0-17641 GCA_029582445.1 Solanum paucissectum
TTTCAGAAGAAAGAAAATGAAAAGAATTAAGAAACCCCCTTGACTTGCTCAACAACATGGTGGACCTATGAGGGAGTTTGAACTCCAAATGGTCCTTTTTGGTGATCTATCAGTCATCTTCACATAGGCTATCTCTTTTTAAGTTATAGCTTTTATGAAGAGATTTTCTTTTTCTTGTAAAGGGAGAGTCTCCCTCATTTATGTTTTCCTAGATTCTCTGTATCGAGAGGAGTCCTCTCACATAGGTGCTTAGATGATAGGCTTCATTTCTAGTATGGGAAAGAGTTGGAGAACCTTAGTAGGCTACCAACTCTTAAACCACCATAGGATGGAGGTAAGGTCTATGCCCCCCTCCATGTAATAAAAAAAAATTAAGACCTATTATTATTTTCCAATATTCTACATAAATCACCACAACTCTATGAGCAAGATACTCTATCCATTTTTCATTTTACATAAATTTATTTTTCACTAGGCACAAAATTGAATTTTCTTAAAAAAATAACTTATGAAAAAATTAAAATAAATTATTCACTAATTGTAGTCTAATATGTAAGATTTATATTCATCTTTTGGTAAAAGAAAAAATAATTCTAGTAAATGTTTTGTCCTTCAAAAAAAAAACATAGAAAAATCTACATTTGGTAAAACAAAAAAAAATGAGAAAAGTGTAACATGTACAACATACGATTTTATAATACAACACTAGCATGTTATGGGATGTGAAATATAATTGAAGTTTCAGTAGTTGTTAATTGTTATTAACACTTATCGTCCTTATTAAAAAAATATTTTCCTTCAAATATTTGTCATTTTAGAGATTCAAATCAAACTTATTTGTCAACAAATGTTGCTGCAATCTTAAGTGATCGTTTGGTGAGTTCTAATATTGAAAAATTGGCTTCACTTGTACTGGTAGTAGTACTTTGTCTCCAAATAAGTTTGCTAACCTAGATGATGTGGACATCTTTGAGGAGGGTGAGGAAGAGGAAATACTGGATTATTGTTTTGCAATTGCAGCTAGGTATGCAGATATTTCTCCTAGGCAACAACAAAATGAAGCATGAAAGAAAGCATAGTTGGGATGGTAAAGTGATTGAGGAATTTGTTCCAAGGCAACTATCGATGCGACTCGCAAAGCAAAATCATATGACAGTATCAACAACTTCAACAAGATTCAACAAAGCCAAGAAGTGATGCACTATCAACTGTTATTGAACAGATTTGAAGAAGAAGACAAGAGAAACATATTCCAGGTTCCTTTAGAAGGCCAATCTATCTTGTTTAGTTCATACATTTGTAAAAGGAAGTTTGAGGTTGATAACTCAACTTTCTCCTTGGCTTTTATGATTTTTCATTACTTAAGAATCCTCACTTGTAATATCATCATAGAGTGTATTATAAACTTTGTGATGATCATAGAATATCTAGTTCTCTCTAGCTCGTATTTTCTTCATGGTTGTTAATTAGTAGAGGTTGGGTACCTCATTAGGATTGGTAAGGTAAGGTTTAGCCTCCTTGCTTGTACTTATTCCTATTGAGAATTTTTTATGATTATTATTAATAAAAAGCCACTAGACCACTGTCTAGTGGTATAAATTTGTTTCTTTTTTTAAAAAAATCGAACTTATTTTTTTTTTCATTTTATTCTTACTAGTAATTATTCTTGAAGATTATATGCCATAATTATGACACATAAATAGAGTAAAATTCAGTGAAGATCGATTATATCTTAAGACATAATAAGGGTAAAAAAAGAGTCATATACTCCTCTTAATTTATAATATTTTCTTATAGGACATGTAAATGAAAAATAAGACAACTATTTTGAGACAGAAGAAATATTTATATTGCAAAGGGACACAGATACCATATACTAATGATAAAGATTAATCATTCATTAATGCCATTAATCTAGTGACTTTCTCATAATCTTAACAACTACTGCCAAACTTTTATTGACATTTCATGTTATATATATTATATGTATATAAGAAATGTGACACTTGATGACCTTTGGGGGGGGGGGGGGGGGTTCTGCAGATTAGATGGATTAATTGGTTTAAGGATTAGTTCTACTTTTTAATTAAGTTATGATTAAGAATTTGAATGACACATACACGTGATTTTCCATTAAGAAAAAAAGAGGGATAGATTAGTTCAAATTAATCTCCTTAAAATGGAATCTAAGAAAAGTTGTTGAAAGTTTATTGAAGTAGTCTTCTCCTTTGGACCCCATTAATGATAACATGATATTGTTAATTATTATTGATTCATGAATCATGAGAGTCCATAAAACCTATTTTATTCTTGATTAGGTGTGCATGGTTTTGGCAAAATCCACGTCAAGAATTTTCCAACAACATATAATTATATCATCTAAACTTTTTACTAATATGTTAATCCAAGAATTAACTATTTTCCAAAGATTTTTATTGAGAGATTTCAGATTCAAGTTTAGTTGGATAATAAGAGAATCTTGAGTACGAAGCATGATCGAATAGGGTGCAAATATGAATTAATCGAATCAGTGAATATCAAAAGCGAAAACAAAAAATATTTCTGTTATCTCTCACTATATATATTCCAAATTGATAACTTTCTATTTCTCTATGATTAGGTGGTGTTGGCAAATCCACATCAAGAATTTTCAAGCCCAAAACAATACTATATAATATATAATATCATCTAAAACTTCCACTATGTTGAGGGCAAGCATGGATACTTTTAGAGATTTCGAGTTTGGATTCAGATTCAAAAAACAATAGAAAATCATGATAAGGTGTATCTTTTTTATATAATATTAGTTATATAAAAATATAATAGGAGGTTTAATCAGGGGCGGAGCTAGCATAGAGTTAGGGGGTTTATTCGAATCCTCCTCGGCGGAAAATATTACTATTTATATATGGTTATCATTATTTTTTATGTATATACAATAGATGTCGAACCCCCTTCAATTAGTTTGTGGTTTACTTCTTCAGATTTTGAACCCCTTATTAAAAATCCTAGCTCCGCCACTGAATTTAATGATCGAGATTTTGAAATAGTTAGCTATAAGCTATACGTTTCAAAAATTGAAGACAGATAATAGTTCTAGCAAGTAATTTTTTTTAAATAAAAGATGGTGTTCTTTTTATATATTATATAATTAAAGTTTAGCAAACATCATGATAAAAAGATTTGCTAATATAAAAAGTAAGGCTTATCTTCACATTAGTAAGCAAATTTGCCTTTAACCATGTAAACTCTACTTTCATTATGTTAATTATTAATATAGCTTATCAATTATTATCACTTCTAAGCTAGAGTGAGTTATACCACAGCAAAAAAAAAAAACAATAATAAATTCACTATAATTTTATAAGTGATTTCGGAAAAATATTTATATAAAAAAATAATATGACAAAAAGAGAGGAAAGTTGTGGGTTTTGTTAAAGAGAAGTAAAAGGGCATTTACTCTATTTTTTAAACCTCCTTCAAATCATGCCAACCAATAGAAAATGAATGATAAATATTTACCCAATAAAAGTGAATTTATATGTTTGGTAAAATCTTACTAGTTAGCAAATGATGTTTGCATAAAACCAAGTTTTTTTTTTAATTTTAAAAACTACAAACAAAAGTGAATGTAATTAGAGGCGTGAAACGAGCGAGTTAGAATGAATTTGGACGGATTAAAATTGACAGATTTAATAAAATTAGCAGAATAATAACTTACTTGTTTATTAACTCAATCTCATGTTGATCCGTTCAAATTTAATTCAATCCACCCATTTGATACCCTTTTCCTAATCCTAAGTACATATAAGTGATGTTTTATTTCGGGATTATTATGGGCTTGAACCATTCGATCATTTAGTTTACAAAACAAAGTGTATAAGTTGTGTATATTTTATACTAAATATACATATACTATACATACATATACCATACATGTACACTGATAGTGTATATATATATATATATATATTTATTTATTTTGATCATATTGATAAACTAGTTGGTGAAACGGTACATATCCCGTAACTTTGGGCTTGTTGATAAGTAAGTGGCTTTTGGGTCTTATTGAGCCCAATGGGCTATTCTGCAGCAGTTACCATCAGCCAAGTAAGTTCTGGGTATCTGACCTTGAGAATTGAGGCCCAATAAAATGTAAAGATGTTTTCACTTTATTATAATTTAGGGAAAAGGGTTAAATATTCCCCTAAACTATTTGAAAAGGTCTAGATATACCCTCCGTTTAAAGTTTGGCTCACTCATGCCCTCGCCGTCCAACTTTTCACCCATATATGCCCTTGCAGACATTAGTTGTTTTGCTGGACATATTCAGCTCATTTTCCATTTCTTTAAATTTCACATGGAATTGCCATGTCATTTTGACCTTACCACATGACATTTATAAGAAAATGGAAAGGGATCAATTATGCCCCTAAAAAATTCGGACCCATAAATCAACCCCCCTTTTAAATAAACTACCCGACCCGTTTTCAACAATTTTGTTTAAATTTTTATTCTTTTTGGTAAATCCCAAAAATGAGTAATTGATTAATAAAAAATAGGAAAAATATGAAAAAAATATAAAATTAACCCCAAAAATTCACAAATAAATATTGTAACCTTAAATTCAACAATTTCAACATTTTTTTTTCCGGTAAATTCCGAAAATGAGTAATTGATTAATAAAAAATATGAAAAAAAATATAAAATTAACGCCAAAAAATCACAAATAAATATAGTAACTTCAAATTCAACAATTTCAACAAAAAAAATATTCCGGTAAATCCCGAAAATGAGTAATTTATTAATAAAAAATAGGAAAAATATGAAAAAAAAATATAAAATTTACACCAAAAATTCACAAATAAATAAAGTAACCTTAAATTCAACAATTTGTTTTAATTTTTATTTTTTTCGGTTAATCCCAAAAATGAGTAATTAATTAATAAAAAATAGGAAAAATATGAAAAAAAATATAAAATTAAAAAAATTGTTGAAATTGTTGAATTTAAGGTTACTATATTTATTTGTGATTTTTTGGCATTAATTTTATATTATTTTCATATTTTTCCTATTTTTTATTAATCAATTACTCATTTTCGGGATTTACCAAAAAAAATAAAAATTAAAAAAAATGTTGAAATTGTTGAATTTAAGGTTACTATATTTATTTGTGACTTTTTGTCTTAAATTTTATATTTTGTTTTCATATTTTTTCTTTTTTTATTAATAAATTACTCATTTTCGGGAATTGCCCAAAAAAAATTGTTGAAATTTTTGAATTTAAAGTTACTATATTTATTTGTGAATTTTTGGCGTTAAGTTTATATTCTTTTTTCATACTTTTCATATTTTTTATTAATCAATTGCTTATTTTCGGGATTTACCGGAAATTTTTTTAATTTTTTTTTTATAGAAATTGTTGAATTTAAGGTTACTATATTTATTTGTAAATTTTTGGCGTTAATTTTATATTTTTTTCATATTTTTCCTATTTTTTATTAATCAATTACTCATTTTTGGAATTTACCGAAAAAAAATACAAATTAAACAAAATTGTTGAAAACAGGTCGGATAGTTTATTTAAAAGGGAGGTTGATTTATGGGTCCAATTTTTTTAGGGGCATAATTGATCCCTTTCCATTTTCATATAAATGTCATGTGGTAAGGTCAAAAGGACATGGCAATTCCATGTGGCATTTAAAGAAATGAAAAATGAGTTGAATATATCCAGCAGACCAACTAACGTCTATAAGGGCATATATGGGCGAAAAGTTGGACGGCAAGGGCATGAGTGAGCCAAACTTTAAACGGAGGGTATATTTAGACCTTTTCGAATAGTTTAGGGGCATATTTGACCCTTTTCCCTATTAATAATTGATGAATGAGTGTAGTAGTTTTTTTCTCTATTAGTATGTGTATAATTTTACTACAAAATTAATTGTACACAAAAAAATATAGTTCATCATCCAAATATATAAATAACTTGTATGTACGTTCACCTTAGTGGGTGAAGAGGTTTTGATATTTGGTGTGTATGTGTATGGGGAGGAGATGGACACAATCGATAATAATAAAATCTTATATCTAGTGAATTTTTCACTTTACCTATTCCGAACAAAAAGGACTAGTGATATAACGATGGTGTATCGTTGTCTACGCATTATCTAGCTTCCAATCTATTTCTGGACATTTATTTGATTAAAGGTAAATCTCAATTTTTTCCATAGAAGAACCAAACAACAACTAGGTTAGGGGCCCTTTATATACCTCAACCAATAGATAGAAATAGATAGGAATAATTAAATCACGTCTATCGTTAACTAATGAATGAAAATTGATTTGACAACAACAAGACATTTGTCCATCAATTTTTTGTCTTTTGACGTTATTATTACAATCAAACAGAGAGGAAGTAAGCCTCAAATCCAACAAAATCAGACCCTTTAATAACCTATCTACGTTTATTTAACGATATGATATTAACACTTTTTCGCTCGATTAATTGAGGTTTTCGCTAGATAGGCTAACTCAGAAGGTAAAACACTCTATAGCAATAAGAAGTTTTTTTCATTCCTTCAGCTGAAATAAACTGTCTACTTTTGTTTTTAACTATTTGGTATTTGAACCCATTTAGCCTCGATTAATCTTGATTCTTACCAGCTAAACCCAAATGTTCCGTATCAAAATAAGTTCATATTTAAAATTCGAACCTGAGATTTTTAATAAATGGTCTATATATCAATCTTGCCACTATTTATTTCCAAGATGAGATGAAAGCCTTAAAATGTGTGGTTTTTGGCCCACAAAGGATTTCCATCAACACACAAAAGGACAAACTAGTAAGGCAAAAGCACAATCTTCACATGATAAATTAATTAGACAAATTTGAAACCAACTCCAATCAAGTCAATAGTGTTGAGTTGCAATTTGGATATGCACTAAATTTAGCTCCAATTTATAAACATGTGAATATATATATAAATAAATAAACCTATGTATACCACACATATAAAACCAAGTTGCAAAATCCTTGTCTTGTCAAAGAAATAATTCATCACTCAATATTATCCTATACTCGCTTAAGAATTTCACTAATTCGAATTCATATCGTGTAAAATTAATAAAAGATGAAAGCATTATTTCTGATTATATTTTTTCTTCATTTTCATTGACGTTCATATCTGAAATCTCTAATTAACAGTAAAAAAATATTCATTTCCACAGAAAGCTCGATGAACAAAGAAACAAATGAGATAAATGCAAATAGTTACTAAATCATGTTCCCTTTTGGTGCCATCCATAGTGTTCCTTATCCTATAATTTAATGGTCTCATCTCAATCTCATAAGTTATTGGGGCTACATGTAATTGAGTACACACAAAAATAAGAACAAATAAGTTTTGATTTTTTTTATTTTTCCACACAAGTCTTTTCTTTGCTGACAACAATCAATTAATACTCTATTGAAAATTTGAATTCTTCATTTTAGTTTTTTTTTTCCTTTTTTGGCTACTTTTTGGATATTCATTTCTCTTTCTTATCAATTAATTTTGTTAAAGAAGTTTTTATAAACCTCTCCATGATGGACTTTTAATATTATTTATAAGTCAATTCATATAAATACTTAACATTGTTTTTCTACTTTAATAGAATATGAAAATATTATAGAATTTAATTATAAGTTAGAGTGGGGAATAGCTTTAGTCTCATATAAGACAACTAAACACACCTCGATATATATCAATAATATCTATTAATAATACTGTTAGATTTGTTATGAAGAGTTAATATGGCTATAGATTTTACTTTTTTTAACTTAATAATATATATAGAGAATAAAATTAAAAAATACACTATTTGGTGGGATTGTGGCATCAATTATAGGACCATTCATGATGGTGAAAGTCAAAATAGTAGTGATCCATTTTGGTGTATAAAATTTAAGAGACTCGTGTTTTTAATGGTTTTCCATACGATGTTTGATATATATAATAGAGTATGATAAAATTTGAATTTATACTGAAAAGTCTCAAAACACTTTTTATAAAAGTAATTGTAAACTCAGAACTCAAACCTAAAACACTAGGAATTTATCCATAACAAAGTAAAAGGCAAAAAAATATGTAAGTATGATTGTGCTCCATCTTCCTTCATATAGACATTGATGTAAAAAGGAAATGGGCTTTTATATATGATATGATTTGGTCTTAAGGCATGCAATGGATCATGGCCTACCAATTTTGATAGTGACAAACATTCATCATTTTCCATTTTTCATTTGTTTTTTTGGACAATGAGAAGTGTTTATGAAGTTTTTTTTTTTTTTTTTTTTTTGAATTCTTGGACCATATGGTATATAGATTTTCCAATGGTATATTGATTTTCCAAAGTATTTAACAAATTGAGATAGTGATGGTTTCGTGTGGTTTTCATATTAAATACTTGTAAGAAATTAAACCTACTCTTTAATTCAAACTCATTTGATGTGATATACTTTTTTTTAGACAATAGAAAAAGAATTATGATTTTTAAGTTAAAGAAATAATTTAATTTTAAACTTTTCAATTTATCCTTCATAACATAATTTTACAATTAGAAATTCTGACGGAATGTCCACCAAAAAAAATCCCTACAAAATTTTCGATAGAAATCCCAAATTTTCAATGGATTTCCCAAATTTGAAATTTGCATGTTTAGCAGTGTTTTAGATAATGAGTTTTAAAAAACCTTTTATAATTCTAAAATTTATCGTTCAATTAAACGTCTTTAGCATGAAATGAGACAAAGAAAGAAAGTAAATTATAATGCAAATAATTATTTGTCTCTTTCCACATATGAAGATTTCTTTTTAACAACTAATAAACTTGTGTAACCCTATCTACCAACATTTGGTGGAAAAAAATGAAATGATCATAGAATTTATCTTTTTGTGTTTTAAAAACAATTATGGCACTATGTCAATGCTTTAGATCTCAATGTCTAGTAATGAAATGGAAAAGAAAAACTTTTTCTACACACAACAAAAATTGCCCATATTTGAAATGAATCTCAAAGAAAATACTTAGTGCTAAACCATGCTTAATTATGTACATAGAACAAGTAATAATAACTAGCTAACCAACCAGGATTGTAGTGTGGTGGTTGAGATCCCTTTATTCTTAACCAGAGATCTCGTGTTCGAGACTTGAAAATGAAAAAAAATAACTTGTTGGGAGCACACCAACCCCAAAAATAGGATCTGTAATGCGTGTATCGGGATTAATCGAACTCCAATACCAATTGTCATTTAATACAAGATGACACTCATACAAATGGACAAGGTTAGAATAAAAAGGAAAAAAACATGTATTTTCTTATAGGGCAATGAAGTTGAGAGGTAATTTTGCATGAATATAAACTAATAATAGTTCATTTACTTGCATTTTTTATAGTACATATCAACCCACCAAAGCCACAACAGAAACTAACCCTAATAATTATTTTGTAAAAAAAAAATACAGTAAAATCACTGTATATATATACTGATTATATACTTATAATATACACTGGTATACACAGGCGACGACTATAATCTATTACGATTAAGAGAGTGAAATATTTATTGGTACTTATTTAAATTCGCCCGCTGGCTCATTTAAGAGGGAGTACTTATTCCTCTCTGAAACTTTTTTATTCTTAAAATTCAAACTCGACACCTTTGATTAAAGGCGAAGAAATCTCATCTATCTTATTATACCTTGCAGCGATACAAGTAAATTATTAAAAACACATACACTCCATCGAAATTATGGACTGACTAATCTAAAATTTGTATCGTTAACGTTAGAAACTTGTTTATTCCCATGGAATTAGAAAAGATTGCTTGTACTGAGATGTGAAAGGCCTATGATATGATATATAGTTTTTGTGGTGTGAAATCAATTATATAAGTTGATATTATCCTAAATTTTGAACAATACAAAATTAAATAAAATTTAAGATTGGAAAATCTAAACAGGGATTTTAATATAAGATAAAATAAATTGAGAATATTTGATATCACAATAGTCAAGATTCTCAAGCTTTTTTTGTCTACTAAAAAATATACACTGTAATCTTTGATTCTTTTACTTTTTTTCGACTTTCCGTCATATCTTTTAATATAACCACTAATATATATTTTTTTAGGGGGTGGGGGGTTGAATTAGAGGATTTTTGGATTAACTAATATTTTTTAAACTAATGTTTGTGACTATTAGTATCCAAATATAGTAATAATTTGGTTTGGTCTTTTCTTTTTGATATAATTATTATTTTCGAATTAGCTTGCGTGTATATTTCTATCAGCTATTTTATCGAATATTTATTACGTATTAATCCTCTACGAGTATATCTATCGGATAATTTTGATCATTAAGGTTTAGATATATAATAAAAATTATCTAATATTTGATTTGAACGCTAGTCTTCAAGATATTATATAATTTGGTTGATCTTTTTATGTTCATAAGTCATAACGATGGTAAAGTTGAACTTGAACCTTTGATCTTCGATTTTTTTTGTCACAATTAGCTAGAACTTGAAGATTGGTCTGTAAGAATTTGATTGATCTTTTTTATATATAAATCTCAATGATATCATCACTAGTTTATGTGCAATATAACTATACTATCAAATGTTTGCTACCTATCTTTTATCAGTACGATTACAAAATAACTTTATCTACCAAGACGTCAGCAAATAAGAAAAAATATATCACCTAATATTTATCGGCTCATCTTTATCTTAGGTTATAAGTTGTAACAAAATAAAAAATAAGAAAAAACTCCAAATGTTTTTTTCCCAACTTTATTTGTACATTCAAATTATTACAACAAAAAAAGAAGCTTTATAGCTTTATGGAGTAGTTGAAATACCTTTCCACAAAGGTCAATATTAACCAATGGTTTTGTTATTTTTTGGGAATAATCATTAGTTCCTTTGAGATTTAGATCTGTCAATTACTTCCAATTTAAAATAAAATAAAATAAAATAAAAATATATATCTGTCAATTATTACTGAGATAAAGTTTAATAAGAAGTTGAGCCTTTAGATCTCTAAATCAAAGTGGATTTGGATAATTACCATAGTGTATTATCAACTTCATTTGTGGTCTCGTTTTGAATTTTTGTGATAAAATTACCTTTGATCGATAATAATTACTCCTAAAATGAGATCTGTCCAAATATGAATTCAAAATTAGTCAAGCTTGAAACGATTATAAACACCATATTAAAATAAAATAAAAAATATATAAAATCATTATCACTTTATGACATATTAGCGTCATAATATGGAATTTCACAAAATGTCCCTTCTCTTAAACAAAAACACTTTTTTGTTTTGTTTTAAAAGCTCTCAACATATTTTCTTATCATATTATTAAAAAATGTAATTTAGAGTTTAGGAAGATGACTGTGAATGTTTCTAAGTTTTTGAAACATTATTATGTCAACTCTAAGGTTATAATTACACAACTATCTACAAAATGATTAAATGTCTTAATAGATAAAATTAAGAGATAATTATGACCCTAAATACTTGGGCCAACTAATATATATGCTAAGGTCATTAAGTGTCACTAAGATGTAAATGCTAAGGTGATATTATTGTGTGAAATTGTCTCAAAAAATCTATTTCGCTGAGGGTCTATCGAAAACAATTGATTTATAGAGATATTAAGGTTGTGTACACATCTTCCGTTCCAGACCCCACTTGTATTATTATTATATTGTTTAGCTCAGATGAGTATAAATATCTAAAGTAATACGATGAGTGAAAATTTATATAGCCGACTTATTATTATTGTTATGGTTGCCTGACCTATTATATGGAGCTAATTACTGAACTTCTAATGTGATTAAATAAAATTATTTACAAAATGCAACCAAATAAAATGTTGTATAAAATTAGAATTTAAAAGAAGATTTTACAAGATATTTAAAACACAAAAATATAACGTGGTCAGCAAATTCAGTCAACAATTCAACCAAAAAGAATATGACAGAGATTATTATTTTAAGACACAAAAAAAAATTATGTTGTCAGAAAAATCAGTCAACAATTCTATAGAATATATAAACCTGTTAAAATATAGATTGTACATAAAATAAACGAGGTTAATTAAAAAATAAACAAGATAAATAAATTGTACATAAAATAAAAGAAGTTAATTGAAAACATCAATATGGACACATTCATATTTGATAAGTGTACATACTTTTATATAGGAATCTTTTACCCATTTCCCCAAAAAAATTAAAAAAATTATACAGTCTTGTTGTATATAAAAAAATAAAGTACAATAGTAACAAATATAAAAAAGTTAACACTAACTCATGTGCTTCCCACTATGTCCATCTTTTCATGCCCTCACACCCCCCCCCAAAAAAAAAAAAAACCCTCCAACCCCACTTGAAGGTATTTTTTTTTAAAAAAAAATTATTCGATGTTCGATATTTTATTTGAAATTTTTATTTAATTTGAATTCATGCCGCTAAGGCCAATCAAAGGAGGAAAAACTCCTTTAGAATATATTTTTTTCATTCTTAGATCTCAAATTCGAGATATGATTAAGGTTGATGAGATTGTATTTATCCCACTATAACTTTTGGTGGTCAATTGAAGATGTTTTTCAATTTCTTACTTAATATTTCGTTCCTATTTTAGAGGAAAACTATTTTGATTTCACGTCACGTGATACTAGGGGAAGCATTCCTAATTATTGTTTTTTCTATTTTCAAATTTGAATCGAGAATTCAGATTAAGAAATAAGATATTTTATCCATTCTACCACAGTCTAAGGTGGTCATTTGAGGGTGTGGTCATAAAGAATCATGTCCATTAATCAAGTAGGGTCCACAAAGAAGAAGATTATAGTATCTTTTAATCAATGGTTAGAGTGATGTTTTAGGATAAACCAGGTTACACTAGCCAATCCTCAAACCATGTGAAAAAAAATGGAGTTACTCAATTAGATGTTTATAATTATTTAAGGATATACTAGATTATAGGGGTATGATATGATAGAATAGAAGCATTAATAGCTCACAAAACCCAAAAAGGTTCTTTTGTTCATTAATATATGGATATAAAATACTTAAGTACCATAGCCATTAATAAAAATATAAAATTACTCTAGAAATGGACCAAGAAAAGAATGAACTCATAGAGAGCAACCTTAATTATATAAGATTAGGGTAAGAAATGTTTTTCAAATCACATAAAGTAAATATGTAGATAAAAATAGGGTTTAGAATTTTAATTTTATGAATTTTGAATTTTAGAATAACGACTTCAATTTTTAAATTTAATGTGTACATATTTAATAATTTCTTTTAACACTAATAGATTATTCGAACAAAATTATTGAATGCAATAGAATCTCAATGTGAGGTTCTATCTCCGCGACTCCACCTCATCTCTATGTTACATGCTACAACTTAAAATTTAAATACTAATTACTATTAGAAAAATATAATTGTTTTTTTAGTAAAAGAACAAACAAAAAATACAAAAGACATAAAGTGAAAAGATATAACTATTTTTTAAAAAAAAAAACTAGAGAATTTTTTTTACTAGCAGTTGTACCACCTGCCCAAATTCCCCACTCTAAATTCTAGGTTTTTATAGGGTAATGTACACAAGATTTAAATAAATACAAGAATGTTGCCAAAAAGGCAAAATAAAACAGTCTTGAAAGGAGAAAAATAATTCCATCATACCCTAATCGGACACAATGAGAAAATTGGACCACAAAAGACCAATGGAATAAAGTGCATATACATATCTTCAATTTTTTCAACCCAATGAAAAATAGAGACGGAATCAGAATTTGAATTTAAAATTCTATGCCTTTTATGTTACCGATGGAATTTTAAATTAATAACTATTTTATATATTTAATAAAAAATTAAATGAATATAAAATTTAGATCAAAATTATTGAATTTAGCTGAACTCGTAACCATCGCCCTAGAAAATAAAGAAAGGAAACATCCTTTTGACCAGAAAATTTAGCCAGAATAATATTTTACCTATGTTATTTTATCTTTTTGAACATTTTTACCCTTTTAACTAAAAATAGAAAAAAGATTAGTTTATTTTAAAATAAAAAAAATGTTATAGACTTTTAAATTTTCTAGCTAAATTCTGACCAAAATTTCTAGTCATTTAGCATTACCCACAAAGAAATAAAGTGCCTTAGAACTTAGGACACTGAGTATTACATACCAAAGGAGTAGGATATATGGTGACATTTAGGGGCTCAAAGCATTGTGTTACTCTCCCAAGAAGTATTTGAATTATCCAAAGAAAAAAATAGTTACATTTATGTGCCATTTTTTGGGAATTTGTATCAAGAAAATTATATAAAAAATAAATAATGAGTTGTCTCCAATTCTTTGGGTAAGTGAAAACTTTTTATACCACTAATGAAAAACCACTTGTCAATGTTTATGGAGAATTTCATTTGAAGTTGACAGCTAATTAATATGGAAATATCATGTAATTACAAGTTAATCATTCAATAAAATTTTGATATAATAAGTGGATCTTAATATTTTTAGCCAATCGAAATAAATTGTCCTACCTAGTTGTAATTGCAGTATATAATCGTTCGGGATGGTTCAGTTGGTTTGGAGGGTGGTTATCCACACGAATGATTTGAAATCGATCTCCCCTCAATGTCTTTTGAGTTGAGTCTGTCGCACAAAGTTTGTCTAGTGCACTTTACCTCCTCTGTGTGGTTTGCATGTTATTACACAGTGGAGGTTTACATTGTGAGGGATTTACCAATGCTCACCACGGAGTGCTCATTCGAAGGGAAAATGTTATGGTAAAGGTTATTGCGGCAGTAAATTATCCTCAAATTCAAAAAAAATAAATATAATTACATGGTATATATACATATTATATGGTATTTATATATTGTTTATAATAAAAATTAGTGTAAAATTCCCCTTAACTATCAAATTCAGTGGTCAGGAGAGTAATTTGTTGGTTTTGTCAGCTTAAGATAAGTATTTCTAAAAATAATTTGTTGGTTTTGATGGGGACAATTTTATGTTATGTATATAGGTGAAAAATAGTAGATACTCGATAAAATATTAGCAAATTGATATATATATATAAAGTATAAAGTAGGCCTTCTAAAATCAAATTATAAGTAACATTTATCCATTTACATCTATTCTTTTTTGTTATAAAAAATAATCAATTTTACTTCAAAATTCAGTGACCTAACCTAATTTTTTTTATTTGTAAACTTTGCCTATTCATTACATCAAAGAGGTAAGATTGAAAAATAAGATAGACTAAAGAGTCATGTTAAATATTTTTTCTTTTGAAGAAATTAAAGAGAGACACCTCCGATATTTTTAGAAAATATTTTTCTTTGAATACTGAGCTTACATATATATTTTTTCGTATTTCAATTAGTCTCCTCGCACGAACAATTTCTGTAAATCATGTAATGACCCGGTAAGTTATTTTTGGGAATTTTGAACTATTCGTTTAACTTGAGTTAACTAATTGATGGATAATTTGTAGATAAATGACTTAATCGATAGTTAATGGGCTAAAGTAATAATTTATTTAAGACCCTATACCATTTAGCCTATATTTATTAAAGTAAGTTAGTGATTTTTTTCTCTTTTAATACATAATTAATGTTTTTTTAAAGAAAAGAAGATAATAACCCTAGAGAGAGGCTCACCTTCTGCAACTTCAACAAGAAAGTGACGAACAACGGTAACTCCAACTAAACTTCAAATTTCGCTATATTTAGATAGGAAATTAATTATTGATGTATTATATCATACGAGAACTATTAGAGTTGATATTGGAAAAAATGGGACTTAATCCTAGGCTTGAAACTTAAGAAGTTTTTTTGTTTGGGTGAGTTTTTGGGTCAAGGCAAAACACATAATAATGTGGGTGTTGTCAGTTTCGAAATCTTATTGTGAATATATATTTGAATAGATTGCATTGGTTTGGAAGCTCAACGAAAAGGAAGGGCTCAAGTCCCAGAGTGATTGTTCGATTAGTTGAGACAAGTGGATTTCTAAACCCTTGTTAAGTGTATAGAATTCGTGTATTTCCTTGTGATATGTGTTTGGGGGTAATGAGACTTGGTGATGGGTTGACTTGTACATATTGATTATTTTCTAATGATGAAAAAGGGGTAATAAAAGGCAATGTGTTTAATTGTTGATGTGTGATGTTTGAGACTGGGTTGAAAGGCTTGTTGAATCATTGTTGATGTTGTATCACGGTTGTATTGTTGTGAATTGTGTATTATGTAAATGGTCATCTCCTCATTATTTGTGTGAACATGACATTTGCATTAGTTCTGAGACATGGTTGTGATAAGTGTTATGTGATAAGAGGATGTACCATTTCGAGGGACGTATTGCGCGCCGCGATGGATACTATATTTCGAGGGACGTATCACGCGCCGCGATGGATACTATATATCGAGGGACGTATCGTGCGCCGCGATGGATGCATGGACAGATATGTCCCACATGGGTCCCGAACTGAGAGACAACGGTTGTGTATCACTAGGTCAGACATGCATCACTATACTTGACATTGCATTCCATTGCATTGCACATATTTATCATTAGTGAACTTGATATTGTGTTTTGCTGATCTTGTGAGTGCCTTTCTGTGGAACTTTGATTGGTGAATATTGAGCTTGTTACTGAAGATATGTAATTGTTAGAGTGTTGTTGTTGAGTTGTGTGCTATGTGAATTATGAAATGTTAGGTTGGGTTGGTTAAGCAGGTTGTAGTCGTGGAGATTGTAATTGATGAATATTGAGCTTGTTGTTGAGAATATGTGATTGTTAGAATGTTGTTGTTGAGATATGTGCTATGTGAATTGTGAAATGTTAGATTGGGCTGATTTTATGCAGATTGTAGTTGTGGAGGTTCGGTTGGGGTTTAAGGAGTACCCGTATTCTATCCCTTTAGCTTGTGTTTAGAGGTTTACTTGTTGAGTACCGCGTGGTTCGGTACTCACCTCTTGCTACTACATTTTTTTGTAGGTTATTAGCCCGGATTTTTGTGATATATTCTCTTCTTTTCCGAGGCTTCTTGGAGATTTGTGAGGTAGCTGTTTGTCAACTCAACAGACCTTCTTACTCATGTTTATGATCTTATTCTACTCTAGAAACAATGTCATATGAAACTTTTATTTTTCTTTTGATTCAATTGTAATACTTTAGAGGCTTGTACACGTGACAACCAGATTTTGGGGGTATTTTTGAGTTTATTATAAAAATTTCCGCATTTTATTGTAATGGTTGAGTTTTAGGCTGACTTGTCTTGGTGGGTTAAGACGAGTGTCATCGTGTCCATTTTTGGGTCGTGACAAAATCACCTTTCTTGAGATGATTTTCTTCAAACATAACTTTCTCACTTATTTATTAATAGGTCAAACACATACACAGCCCCTCAAACTTGGCCCCATTTTTCATTTTGGCACTTCAACTTAGCCTTGTTCCATTTTAACCCTTGAACTCCATTTTTTCTGTTCCATTTTAACACGAAATACTATTTTTATGATTTCTTTATGTTATATATATTCTTCAAATGCAACTTCTTATTTTAAATC
>JAJONZ010017435.1:0-19089 GCA_029582445.1 Solanum paucissectum
TTATCATCAAGCTAGCATGCTCTTGTTTGCTTGAAACTCCAAAATCAAGGCCAACAATGCACTTCATCTCTCATAAGTTATCATCAATGGATGCACGTTCACCTATTCATCAGAGAAACCCCCATGTAATGAGAGCTATATAATCCCTGATATGTATGGAAATGAATAACCTTTGTTGCTGGGTGGTTGTGAAGTATTTCAATTGCTGGGATTAGTATTGTTGTATTGTTAGGGTGCTCATTTGGTTTACTCTATTAATATGTATATTGTAAGAGGTAATTATTTAATCTTCTGCTTCTTTGGCCTTGAGTAAATATCAAGAATTCAAGTTGCTGCATTTTTTTATTTTTTGCTTTCGATCGGTCTAGAACATATGCAGGAGCACTGTTACTTTTGCTTCCACTGAGGAAGCAACTGCTCTCCTCAAATGGAAGGCAACTTTCCAAAACAAAAATAATTCCTTATTGGCTTCATGGAAACTAAGTACTGATGCATGCAGGGTTGGTATGGAGTTATATGCTTTAATCGTCGGATAAACAGGATGAATATTACTACTGCTGGTGTCATTGGTACACTCCATGATTTTCCATTTTCATCTCTCCTGTTTCTTGGATATGTTTATCTTAGCGTGAATCAGCTCTCTGGTATCATCCCCTGCAATAGGAAACCTCACTAATCTTGTCTATCTTGACTTGTCGATCAACCAGATTACTGGTTCAATTCCAATTACTTTAGGTGACTTAACTGAGCTCAAAATTTTGTACCTTCATTCTAACCAACTTTCTGGTCTCATTCCTAGTGAGTTAGGGAATTTGAAAAACCTCAATGATATGGAACTATCCCATAATAATCTTACTAGTTCAATTACAACTACTTTAGGTAACTTAACTGAGCTCAAAATTTTGTACATTCATTCTAACCAACTTTCTGGTCTCATTCCTAGAGAGTTGGGGAATATATGAAAAACCTCTCAGAGCTGGATTTAATCAGTAATCAACTTAGTGATTCAATTCCAATAACTCTAGGCAACTTAACTGAACTCAAAATTTTGTATCTTTATTCTAAACAACTTTCTGTTCTCATTCCTCGAGAGTTGGGGAATTTGAAAAACCTCAATGATCTAGAACTATGCACTAATCAGCTTAGTGGTTCAATTACAATTACTCTAGGTGACTTAACTGAGCTCAAAATTTTGTACCTTTATTCTAACCAACTTTCTGGTCCCATTCCTAGAGAGTCGGGGAATTTGAAAAACCTCAATGTTCGGGAACTACAAGAAAATCAACTTACTGGTCCAATTCCTGCTTCCTTTGGCAATTTGAGAACCTTGCAATTTCTGTATCTCCGTGAGAACAAACTTTCTGGTTCTATTCCAAAAGAACTTGCATATTTGGATAACTTGTTAGAGCTGATAATAAGTGAAAATCAGTTTTCAGACCATTTGCCTGAGCATCTTTGCCAAGGTGGGAAACTTGAGAACTTCACGATGAACAGTAACAAGCTGATGGGGCCAATACCAAGCAGTTTGAAAAAGTGCTCTAGTTTAAAATTTATCCGCTTTAACAACAACAGTTTCACTGGGAATTTATCTGAAGCTTTTGGCATCCATCCAGAGCTGCAGTTCATTGATTTGAGCGACAAAGATTTTCACGGTGAACTCAGCAACAACTGGGGGAAATGCGAAAATTTGATTGATCTGCGTGTAGCCAGAAATAACATTAGTGGTAGCATACCACCAGAGATTGGAAATGTCACAGGGCTTTTAGGAGTTGATCTTTCATCGAATCATTTGATTGGGCAGATTCCAAAGGAATTTGGAAAATTAAGATCTCTAGTTAATCTTTTTCGGCAAAACAACCGAATTTCTGGTAATATACCTGAGGAACTTGGGTCACTAACAAAGTTAGAGTCCCTCGATCTATCAGACAACAGATTGAGCCGGTCAATCCCGATGTGTATAGTAGATTTTGTGCAGTTGTTTCAGTTGAACCTGAGGAACAACAAGGTTGGCCAGAAAATTCCAATGTAGATAGGGAGGATAACACAGCTTAATGTACTTGATTGATTTGAGCTATATAATCTTCTGGTTGGAGATATACCCCCTCAGTTACCCAATTTGAAGGTGTTGGTAAACTTAAATCTTTCCCACAATGGCCTATCTGGACGCATTCCTAGAGAACTTGAACTTTGACTGGTTTGTAGGATGTGGTATTGTCATACAATGAGGTGGAAGGTCCAATCCCTAATAATAAGGCTTTTATCAATGCCTCATTGGAGGGTAATAAGGGTCTTTGCGGCAATGTTGCAGGACTAGATCCCTGCGAAATGCCGTCTTCTGTGGTGAAGAAACACTCAATAGCAAAGGGACGTAAACTCATCCTCATCACTGTACTTCCTGTTATGGGAGCACTAATACTGCTCTGTGTTTTTGTTGTTGTGTTGTTTATATGTGATAAAAGAAGATGAGTTAGAGACGTTGAAAAGACGGGAAGATGATTGGCTTTCGATAACCATGTTAAATGGAAAGGCATTGTACAGGGACATCTTAAATGCCACAGAGGAATTTGATGCAAAATTTTGCATCGGCCATGGAGTAAATGGAAATGTTTACAAAATATACCTTCCATCATTAGGGAATATAGCTGTGAAGAGACTTCATTCTTCATTTCAGAATACTCATCCTAAAAGCTTCATGAATAAAGTAAGGGCATTGACTGGGATTAAGCGCCGGAACATTGTGAACCTCTACGGCTATTGTTCGAATGCACAAAACTCGTTCTTGGTTTACGAGTATGTGGAGAGGGGGAGTTTGTCTAGTATTCTGAGCAATGAAGTTTAGTCCAAGAAATTGGATTGGCTTAAAAGGGTGAATATCATCAAGGGTGTTGCTTTTGCTTTATCTTACATGCACCAAGATTGTTCACCACCGATTGTTCATCGAGACATATCAAGCAGTAATGTGTTGCTTGATCCTGAGTATGAGGCTCGTGTTGCAGACTTTGGAATAACAAAGATTCTCAAGCCAAACTCATCCAATCGCACTGCGCTTGCAGGCACATATGGCTATGTCGCACCTGGTAAGTTTTAAATAGTTCATGAACTATAATCAAACACTCCATTGTTTTTATCTCATTTACATGTTTAAATTCTTAATATTGTTCTGGAAATTGTATTGTTCAGAGCTTGCATATACAATGAAGGTTACGCAAATATGTGATGTGTATAGCTTTGGAGTATTATCCTTGGAGATAGTCAAAGGAGAGCATCTTGGGGAACACATTTCTGTGCTAGCAAATTCATCGACTATAGATCTGTTGGAATGTATGCGTCCACTATCTAGAAGGGACCAGGTCCTCAGCACAGTTATAATAACAGAAGTAAACTAAATGCTAAAAGTAAAGATTGCACACACAACTTTACGTGGAAACCTCCTTGCTCAAGGGAGTAAAACCACGACCTGTCTCACAGGAATTTTCATATTTCTTTTACTAGTCTTCTCAAGCAAAAGTAAAAAACAGTTTACAAAATGAGATTAACCTACTAATCTCCACACTAAGAAATACCTCTTATCACTTAGACGAGCCTAAGCAGATACAACACTACCCACTATACTAATCCTAGCAGATTAATATAGACTTTGACGTAAGACACTAAGTTACTCACAACTTAAGTTCTTACAATGATTCACACAAGCTTGAAACATTTCTAACAAAGCGAAACGATTCCTACAATATAAGCACGATTACAAACAAACAAATTAACAGCTGGTACAGGAATCACTTGAAGCAATCGATCAGGTCCCTACTGTTTTGAAGCTTGAAATATCTCACTTTGAATGAGTGAATAATTTGTTGTTTGTGTAGTATAATATATTAATCATGAAGAATTATTATCAATTGTTGGGACTAGTATTTTTAGGGTGCTCATTTTGTTTTCTGTATTTAAGACCTTATATTACAGTCGCACATAGTTCGTCTTGGAAGTTTTCTTTCGATTTCAAAGATTTTACCCGTATGTATAGAAGCTAGAAAATGACCCTTTCTGCTCAAGCTTTTTTCCCAACTGAATAAATGAAGTTGTTCCTGAAAAAAAAATGAAGTTGTTCTTCATTGTAATGACTAATGAGATTACATTTTGTCCAAATAATTCTTATGTTTTACTGTGGATTATGAAGAAAAGAAAATCTGGCCAGAAGATCCATTGCTGGAAGCCTGTGTCAGTTTTTACATCGACAGAAATACCCTCTAAAAACAAACTCCAATCATCAATTTATCAAAACAACAATAAGTTAACAAATTCATTTAACATTTTAATTTTTTTTTCCATGTTTGTATGATTTTTTTTAAAACTCATAGGACACCCCGTGAAACTTTTAACTTTTAATTTGTTGTCATTCACTTCCATGATAATGAAATATTTGACTCCCAAGTCGTTCTAATGGAAGAAAGATTAACTCAAATCTTCTTCTTGGGTGGTCCACAAAATGACTAAATGATTATGGAGAAAATTGATTCCACAAACTTTAAGCGTCGTCCACAATTGACACTTAAAAAATAAATTCCATTGACTCACAAGTCTTGGGTTATTTAAGCTACCACCTAACCTACTATACCTAGGAATCGAATTCTTCGGTCACCAAGTAAATTGCGGAATATAAATAATGTTATGGTCATTATTTTTTTATTTTTTACTTTGGAAAATTACTTTCAAATTTAGTCACTTAATTTTTGAAAGAAATTAAGAAATCTTCAATTTAAAAGATTCTAATGGAAAAAGAGAAAAAGGCCAAAATAGTTCCTTATCTTTGGGTTAAGACTCAAAGTCATCCTTGAGTTTTCATATGGAACATTAATAGTCTCTCATGTTTGCAATATTGGTGAACTTTTAGACCTCCTCCAAACTTTTTGCCTATTTTTTAACATTAATTTGTCCACATTTTTATATATGGAATGTTTATTTGTTTTATTATTTATTTAGTAGAAATAATAAAAAGGTGAGAAGAAGAACATCTTGTTTTGTTAAGTTGAAATATTATTGCAGCTAAACTAAGAACACCTTGTTCTGTTCAGTTAAAATATTATTGTAGCTAAACTAAGAACATCTTGACATATGACGTTAAAAGAAAAGAAAAGAAAAAATTGTACTATTGCACGTGAAATTGATGTAACTAACCTCTCGATTTTAGGTGCAATAATATTTCTACTAAATAAAACAAGGTATTCTTCTTCTTACCTTCTCTTGCATGGAGTTATTATTTCTACTAAATATATAAAAAGACGATTAAACATCTCATACATAACTTATGGATAAAATCAATGTAAAAAGATAGACAAAAAATTGAGGAAGGACCAAAAGTGCATCAATATTGCAAACATAAGGGATTATTAGTGCTTCATGTGAAAACTCAAGAATGACTTTGAGTATTAACCCAAAGATAAATGATTATTTTTAGTTTTTTCTCAATGAAAAAATCTTTAAAAAATTCAAATAAACGAGTAAGGGTCCTTATAAGGGGAATTTTCGCATATAGTCACTCAAAATAATTTAATTAGGCTCTATAGTTATAATTTACTAATTACGATTCGTAGCTACATGTTAGAGGGAGGAGTGAGAAGAGCGAGACTGGGAGAGGGAGGAGAGAAGAGAACGATATTGGGAGAGGGAAGAGAGAGACGAGCAATTCCAGGAGAGGGAAGAGAGATGCGAGCGATTTTGGGAGAGGGGGTAGAGACGAGCAAGAGAGGGAAGAGAGTAGAGAGGTGAATTGTATTTGTATTTCGGTTAGATAATTGTATATATGTAATTAGTATGTATATGTATCAATGATTGTATTTGTATATCTGCATACAATTTGTATCTGTCAACAATTGAATCGAGTTCAAACATTTGTATTTATTTATCCAATCTCTCTCGCTTTATACACACACAAATTATACATTTGTATTTGTATAATTTGTGTTTGTATAAAGCGAGAGAGAGAGACATGAAGAAGAGAACTGGCAGAGAGAGATTTGTATTTGTATAATTATAAGTGTAAAAGATGGAGAGATATGTATATGTATTTATATATCCAATCTCTCTCTCTCTTGCTTAATACAAACATTTGTGTTTGTATAAAGTGAGATAGAGACTGAGCAGGGAGAGATGACTAAAAAAGAGGAGAGAGGGGGGAGAGGGGAGGGAGGCGAGAGAGAGGAATGTAATTATAGCTAGAAGTAAGTTCCAAATTATAGTTAATACAAACTATAGCTATGTTACCTCTGTCCGAATTTATATGACTCACTTTCCTTTTTAGTCCGTCCCAAAAAAGACACATTTTTATATTAAGTAACAATTTAACTTTAAAATGTTAATTTTACCTTTAATGAGATAATTTATGGCCACAGAAATTTCTATCATTCATTTTAGACCACAAATTTTAAAATTCTTCCTCTTTTTTAAAATTCCCTTCCGAGTCAAATTACTTCACATAAGAGGGAGTATATGTTTGCTTAATCGCCTAATTTCCCCTTATAATCATTTCACGAAAGTTTTAAAATCAACATTTCTGCTTCCTTTATTCCTTTTGGACTACTGTTGCTTTGTTTTTGGGCTCTGGCCCATTCAAGTTGCATTGGACTCTTTTAAGTCCAAAAGTTCTATACCTTTTTTCTAACCAACTTTCTGGTCCCATACCTAGTGAGTTGGGAAATTTGAAGAACCTCAATGATCTGGCCTTATACGAAAATCAGCTTACTGGTCCAATTCCTGCTTCCTTTGGCAATTTGAGAAACTTGCAATTTCTGTATCTCCGTGCCAACAAACTTTCTGGTTCTATTCCAAAAGAACTTGCATATTTGGATAACTTGGGAGAGCTGATCATAGGTAAAAATCAGTTTTCAGGTCATTTGCCTGAGCATCTTTGCCAAGGTGGGAAACTTGAGAACTTCACGGTGAATAATAACAAGTTGTCAGGGCCAATACCAAGAAGCATGTTCAATTGCTCAAGTTTCAAAAGGGTTCACTTTGATAACAACAGTTTTACTGGGAATTTATCTGAAGCTTTTGGTAGCTATCCAGAGCTGCAGTTCATTAATTTGAGCGAAAATGATTTTCATGGTGAACTCAGCAGCAACTGGGGGAAATGCAAGAATTTGACTGATCTTCGGATAGCCAGAAATAGAATTGGTGGTCGCATACCACCAGAGATTGGAAACCTCAAAGAGCTTCAAGGACTAGATCTTTAAGCAAATCATTTGGTTGGGAAGATTCCTAGGGAACTTGGAAAATTGACCTCTCTAGTTAATCTATTTTTGCAAAACAACCAATTTTCTGGCAATATTCCAATGGAACTTGGGTCAATGACAACGCTAGAATCCCTTGATCTATCAGACAATAGATTAAATGGGTCGATCCCAACCTTTAAAGGAGATTACAAGAACATGTTTCTCTTGAACCTGAGCTATAACAAATTTGGCCAAAATATTCCAAGGGAGATAGGGAGGATAACTCAGCTTAATGTACTTGATTTGAGCTATAATCTCCTGGTTGGAGATATTCCCCCTCAGTTAGCCAATCTGAAGGTCTTGGTAAACTTAAATCTTTCCCACAATGGCCTATCTGGGCACATTCCTAAAGAACTTGAAAGGTTGACTGGTTTGCAGGATGTCGTATTGTCATACAATGAGTTGGAAGGTCCAATCCCTAATAGTAAGGTTTTTATCAATGCCTCATTGGAGGGTAATAAAGCTCTTTGCGGCAATGTAGCAGGACTCCATCCCTGCGAAAGGCAGTCTTCTGTGGTGAAGAAGCACTCAATAGCGAAGGGACGTAAACTCATCCTCATCACTGTACTTCTTGTTATGGGAGCACTAGCACTACTCTCTGTTTTCATTGGTGTTCTCTTTATGTGTAATAAAAGGAGAGTTGGAGATGTTGAAAGACGGGATGGTGATGGTTGGCTTTCGATATCCATGTTAGATGGAAAGGCATTGTACAGGGACATCTTAAATGCCACAGAAGAGTTTGATGCAAAATTTTGCATCGGGCAAGGAGGACATGGAAGCGTTTACAAGGTAAACCTTCCACCATTGGGGAATGTAGCTGTGAAGAGACTTCACTCTTCATTTGAGATTACGCATCCCAAAAGCTTCATGAATGAGGTAAGTGCATTGACAGGGATTAAGCATCGGAACATAGTGAAACTGTATGGCTTTTGTTCGAATGCACAACACTCATTCTTGGTATACGAGTACGTTGAGAGAGGGAGTTTGTCAAGTATTTTGAGCAATGAAGTGGAGTCCGAGAAATTGGATTGGCTTAAAAGGGTCAATATCATAAAAGGTGTTGCCTATGCTTTATCTTACATGCACCACAATTGCTCACCACGGATTGTTCATCGAGACATATCAAGTAGTAATATTTTGCTTGATTCTGAGTATGAAGCTCGTGTTTCAGATTTTGGCATAGCTAAGCTTCTCAAGCCAGACTCATCCAATTGCACTGCGCTTGCAGGCACATATGGTTATGTTGCACCTGGTAAGGTCTAACTTAATTCTTTTATCCTTTTCTCAAACTTCATGAACTATAGCCAAACACTATATACTGTTCAAATCTCATTTGCACGTTTAAATTGTTAATACTCTTTTTGAAATTGCGTTGTTTCAGAGCTTGCATATACAATGAAGGTTACAGAAATGTGTGATGTTTATAGCTTTGGAGTATTAGCATTGGAGATAATCAAAGGAAAGCATCTCGGAGAATATATTATTGTGCTAGCAAATTCCATATCCTGAAGAAGAAGTAAAAGATGTTTTGGTTTTTATCATCAATCTAGCAAGCTCTTGTTTGCTTGAAGCTCCAAAATCAAGGCCAACAATGCACTTCATATCTCATAGGTTATCATCAATGGATGCACGTCCACCTACTCATGTAAAGCGAGCTTTGTAATCCCTGATATATATGTAAGGTGTCTTTGTATGAAAATGAATAATCTATGACACCAAGTGGTTGTGAAGTAAGTTATTTTGATGAGAAGGTCTATGATAAAAGTTATTACGTACTGGGAGTAGTATTGTTGTATTGTCGGGGTGCTTATCTGGTTTTATTGTATTAGAGTGTATAATGTAGAAGGTAATTGTTTTTTTTTTAGTTGAAAGATGGAAATCGTTTTTATAGCTTATGAATCAGTAGATAAGGAGGAACTATATAGTATATGCAGTTGGCAAGATACTATTACGGATATTAGGCTCTCTTAGCAGCAAACCAGCCCTGCAGCTCATGTATACCAAGCTTCATGTTTGCTAAGCATGAGTTATTCTGCTGAATTTTGTAAATAGAATAATAAACCAGATAGCGCAGAGAGAGAGAGAGAGGATGAACTTACAGCCATGAAGTCCATTGCTATGTGAATTGGGTATCCTTGAGGAAGCAAGTATAAGTAGACCCACTTCGATCGGAGATTCTAAGAAATTAATTAGTTTCTGTTGATTCTATGAAGCTTGTTACTACGTGACACAAAGAACTTTAGTCGGGAGCTACCTGGAACAAAGTGTAACGCCCGTCGTATCTATGAGATTTGAGATGGGCAACTCACCAATGGCGAAGGGAAAGAGTATTAGGAAATGGGCTTATTAAGTTAGTTGGGTGGGTATACACATGTAGAATAAGGTAGAAAAATTATATTGGAAGGAAATTTTTATTGAAAGAAATTTCTTAATTAAGATAAAAATATATCCATGTAGGTCCAGTAAAATAATAAGGGAGGGGGCGGAAACATGTGAGTTAATATTTCCATGTATAAAGTTGGATGGTAAGTACGAGGGTTTATTCGGTGCCCACAATATGCTCACTCGAAGGACAAAAATTATGGCAAAGGTTATAGTTATTATGGGTTATCTAGGGTTAGAAAAAGAAAATATAGAATGATAAGAACAAATATATTTTAAAAGTATGATGATGAGTCATATAAAAATTTTTGAAAGGGACGGCAAATATGATCCTTTTTCTATATGTAAAAGAAAAAGATGCTAAATTAAAAAGTAATATTTATCCAATCACATATATATATATATAAAAGAGAATCCTAGACCCGCCTATGTGGCGCAACCACAAACCAGGATTCCCATTTAATTTATTTTATTTCCAAAACTAGTCTTCCCCTTCCATGAAAAGGTGCGACTTTTATGAAATGTTGTGACTTTTATAAAGAGTTGCGACTTTTATGAAAAGTTGTGACCTTCCGATAAGACAAAATAAGCATTTGTTCACACTACCTTTTGTTGTCTATAAATAGAGGAATTTCCTCTCATTTTTAAAACAACGAAAATTTTGAACTTCTTCTTCTACTTCTGGACAATTAAATAATTGTGTACTTTGCTCCTGTTGAATGACTCACTGACACCATTTTTTTGTATCAATACACTAGTGAATATAATTGTTCTTTCCTGAGAGGATCTATTCCTTTAAATTCGGGTACTAGGGGGGAATAATTTCCTTAAGGGGACACTGTGCATTCAGTGGGCTCAATTTTTTCCATTCTGTTACATTCTATTATTACAGATCCTGGTATGCTTTTACAGTCATTAATTTATGCGTATATTATTAATTGTTATTTTTGAGTATATGCTTTAAATTTTGTTGTTTATGTTTCTGCAATATTATTGTTATAAGTATTTGTTAGTACATATTAAATAACAAACGTTAATTGGGTATTCAAGCAAGTTTTCTCTACTTGAATTGTTGAAGGCACAATAAAAAAAGCCCTTACAAATCTCTAATTTGTTCAACAACAACGTCATTTCTTCACATACAAGGATGAGATTTTGTGTTCTTTAGAAAATCCTCTGAGAGTTAATAACTTTGCATGCCCATATTTTTTTGTTTTTATGTTGTTGTTATCTATTTTTACTAAATTTTATCACTGGATATTATGAGTACTTTAAAGTTGATTGAAGTGTTAGTCAATTTTCTGAGGTATGTTATTTTAAAACATGAGAATTTTTCTGGTTAGACTGATTTGTTATCATCATTGGATATCTCATAGTTTACTCCCTTTAATGTATATTTTTTCTCGTTGTTTTGTTGTCTCCTTAAAATTGTATTGATTATTTTTCGTTTGGTATGTATATGATCTCACTTGGACAAAGCTTTCGTCCTTTTAATGTTTTTTCTTTTTTTCCTTCTCATTCAGCTCTACTAAATATTTTTTGTGTGAGTTATGACTATTTTCAGCAAGCTTAATTTGAATAATATGAAACAAAATCTGCTCTAAATAAAAGTAATATCTTAAGCTACAAAAGATATGTCTATTAACATAGATTTGTTGTCCTTTATGTCCCAAGTCATTACTGAGTGTTGCTCTCCAGTATACACGCAAGTGTACGTGGTCGCGCAAGTAATAAAGATTCTTTAAAAATCGAGTTATCGTTCCCAAGGGACTTATGATCAATTTATATTTAACACTTAATTCTACAAATAAAAGTAAAAGTAACCTTTTCAAGAGTTGATGATTGATTGTTAACTACTACTAATTATGAACTAAATAAACATAACTAAATGTGCACGACTTTAAGATGATGTTTCAAGCAAGTAAAGGACAATTCCAGGGCTGCAGCATATAATGAGTATCATGTATCATATTCTTGGCTTAGAACTAATTTTAGTTGTCAAGTTACTGGTTATAGGGTTAATTATATGAGTCGGGCTACACACCTCTCGTCGCCTACTCCAATTAGATACCTAACTACATCGTTGAGCGGGGATAAATAGACTAACTGGCGAGAATTTATAATTCATCATATTTCGTAACCAAGCAAGGTGTTCAGTCTGGGTGTCACTCCTGAACACTAATCACCTCAATCTAATGGGTGTATCGAGCTCTCTATATTCCCTGGTCTATCTAATCCCTCATCTCTCGATTTTAAGATTAGACAATATATTTATCTTATGGTGATCAATCACAAAATACTAAAACAAGAATATAGAAGTAGCTTATAATGACAACCAAGAATTAATTCGAAAACCTTTAATAATCAACATTGAATTCATAGCTACAAACCCCAGAACTATTGCGTTTAGCCACTCATGCTATTAGAAAACCACAAAACACAATTGTTCATGCGATTTATGGAAAATAGAAGAGTTAAAAAATCAAAACTTATTACAAACGTGAGTACTTGCTCTTGCACACCCAATAAAAGTCGAACCCCTCACAATGTAACCCAAGGGGTCTATTTATAAGTTTAGGAAAATTGGAGACAAAATCTACTTAAACTACGAATCCATTTTAACATAATTTAAGCTTGAAAAATCGAGATTTATTTGGCGTGTCGCACCTCCTATTGCCCCACAAACATGCTCTAGTTGTATTAGTGTTGGCGCGCCGCGCCTCTCAGGGCGCCTAAGAAAGGCCCTAGAATGTTGGGCCTTAGCGCGTCGCGCCTCTCAGCGCGCCTGAAAGGCCTCTCTGAATGTTGGTCCTTAGCGCCTCGCGCCTAGCAATGCGCCTGGCCCTGGGGCCTTCATCCTTAGCTGTTTTTCATGCTCTTTTGCATCTCTTTTCTTCAAGTTGACTCCAATTTCCTTGAAAGTTCCTGAAACAACTAATCATGTGTGTAAGTTCACAATCATCACAAGTTACACCAAAAATTAAGCTAATGACTAGAGATCATTCTTCAATCTAATCGATTCATGGACAAATATTGACAACTTAGGCATATAAATATGCCTAAGATCACTGAGCATTTGAGTTATCTAGGTTAGACTCATTTTTTATTTTTTAATGTTCGAGAATATTCTTTAATATGAGTCTAGAATTGTCACGCCCCGAGCCTACACCCTGGGCGGGACTAGCACTCGAGAACCATTGTTGGCCCCAAGCGAACCCTTGGCCTGGCTTACTTACTCAGCGGAAGACTATATGCAATAAGAAAGGAATTCAAATGCTAAACAACTTAACTGTCTCAAACTGAACTCATAATGTTTTGAAAATAAACATTTAACTTAGCCAAAATGGTAACTCAAATCTGAACATAAGTCAATAACAAAATGATGACGAATGAACTAACATCTGACTGACTATCTATGAAGCCTCTAAAACAACTGGGATGGATGTCGGGACAGGCCCACGACATCCTAATGAACTCTCTAATACTGAAAGTAAACAAAAGGGATCCTCCGGAATGCAAAGAGGCTCACCAACAGACTCTGAACTGCTCACTGGATCAACGATGCGCTAGATGCGATCCTAGTTACCTGCGTTTGCATCATAATACGATGCAGGCCAATTGGCATTAGTACATTGAATGTACGAGTATGCGAGTTGGAATGCTAAAACAAGATAGGCTTGAAAGAGAATCTGAAAGAAACACTTACCTGACTCTTCTCAACTCATGAATACTTAACTGAACTCATTTCAATGTAAAGTAGTTTAAAACAAGTGCAATATAAAGAAAAGTTGTTTAAAAACATGATGTCAACTCTGTGTATATACAAGGATACAACATAATTCTGAAATGTATGTAAAAATACAATAAACTGATGTATATAAAAATACAATACCTTCTGTGAGAGTTTCTCTAACCGACAACCATCACATAAGAGCTATAGTGATGATACAACGATTTACCTCACACTGCCAGCGCATCCTATACCCGACCAAAGGTATAGGACCTGAACTACTAAGTGGGTCCACTAGTCTATTGTGAAAAGGGTTCATCTAAAAAGTATGACCCATTTCTACCCATGGTGGCTACATGGTTTTATGGAGACGTGAGTTATCTGAACTCATGCTCGCCCCCAATTCGGTGCTCAATACTACTCCCAAAATATACTAGCTCTTATGTTTTTAAAAATATGTACTTCTTCTGTGATTTGAGATTAGTGATCAAAAACTTAGCTCAAAGGATATCTTGGAAATTAAAGTTTCCCCTCTTGCTTCATTTAGAAAGTGATTACTCTTTTCTGAAAACTAGCTCGAAGGCTCTTTGGAAATCTCAGTTTCCGTTCTTATTTAAATGTGAAAATATTTTAAATCTCTTTGGAAATACTTAGTCCCCATATACTTTTTGAAAAATGAACTTCAATCTATACTCTTTACTCTTTACTCAACTTGAACTTTAAGTCTTAAAACAAGGTTAAAAGCATTTGCAAAAGACTTCTTGAAAAGACTCTGAGAACTTCCTAGACTTGGCTCTTGACTTTCCTTGACTTTGATCCTAACTTTCCTTGAATTGGATTATGGATTCAAGGTTCATGATCTCATGTTTATGGATGATTTCATGATGTTTAGATGTACCCTATAGTGTTGGAATCACTAGAAAACATAGGTACATTGCTAAGGAACAAGTACGAAAAGATGGGGAAAGAATAGGAAGAACTGTCGTCCCTGGCGCTCTGAGAAGCGCGGGGCGCCAACCCTCAACATTCAGAGAACAAGTTGGGGCGCTCTGGCTGGCGCGTCGCCCCAGAGTCCCACATTCAGGGACTGCTTTGGGGCACGCTGGCTGGCGTGACACCCCACTCCCTTCCCCAGGTGTTTGACGACTTTTCTTCTCTGTTTTTCAACTCTAAACCCTCTAAACTTCAATGGTTCTTTCCCCAAATACTTAGGATCATTTATACAACTAATATTGATTATCGAAAACTTTTCTATAATTTGTTTTTAACAAGGAGTTATTCTAACCATAAAATTATCAGTTCTATATTTTTTCATGTACAAAAAAATAGAAAAAAATATGTTTAATTGCTACATAAAAACATCACTCAGTTTTAACAAGATTATTATATCATCAAACATTTATTATGATAAATTATGTAAAAGATAAAAATGATTAGATATCAAAATATTTTTAATCATTCATTATATATTTAAAATTCTTGAGATATGTGATAATGTCAAATTATTTAATTCTGTTAAAATGTTCTTAAAACCCACTAAAATTGACTCTTTTTTTCTTATAACAGTCGATTATTGAAAAGGCTGTTCAAAAGCTTGAAAAGACTTTTTATGCCCGCGCGAAGCGCGGGTAAATTACCTAGTTGTTTATTAAATATTAAATAACCATTTTAACCGTCACCTAGTCACTACTCTTGTTTATAATACTCCCTTCGTTTTAAAAAAATGATCTAGTTTGACTTGAAACAGAAGACTAAGAAAAGAAAGAAAACTTTTTAATCTTATAGTTCTAAATTAAAATTATGTCAAATGTACAAAAATGTCATTTCATCTTGTGGCATTAAACATACCACGTGGAAAGTTAAAGTTAAAGTGTTGCCAAAAAAAGAAAAGAAGTCATTCTTTTTCAAACAGACTAAAAAAAACTAGGTCATTCTTTTTTAAACGAAGGGAGTAACACTTACCATACAAATTACAAAGAGCCACCTTATCATAATGATGTTAAACCTCTTTTATTTATTTATTAACTTAAATTTTGCCTTTCAACTCTTCTCCAATGTAATAAGCAAAAATGTAATTTTTTCTAAGCAGTCTATAAAGTTTTAATGATTTAACAAAATTTGAATCTGATTCCAGGCGAAATTGAGAGTTCAATACATATAAAAGACAGTCGTCCAAAAGCTGTTGTGGTTAGTGCACATCTTTTGGCAGAAAAGCAGACGCTCATCCAATTGCAGTGCTCCAAGGATTTGTGTTCATTTTATATTTGTCTTTTCTTTAACAACAAACAAAAATTAGTTTTTTTTTAATCCAAAAAAAATTCACAAGCTCAAAAAGGCAAAGGTCATTCTCTCAAGAAATATTATTCGGAAGAACAACATGGACCTGATAGAGTTATCATTGTTCTTAGTTGTCCTCTAGGTTTCTATTCCTATGTTACAAAGAAATTAGATCAGCTGCTTGTCTGAGTTTTTAGCTTTGAGTCATATTAACTAGAGTTAGTTAGTCGAATCTTCTAGATTCTAGTCAAGCATCTTTTCGTTTTTGTTTGATGTTCTTTTGGGTAGAGTTGCCTAAAAATGTCAACTAGAGTTAGTTGAAGTGTGGATGCAGTAGAGTTGCTGCTTGTTTTTTCTCTTATCTTTGAGATCTGAGTTGGTGGCTAGAGTTAACATGTTGGGTTCTTGAAGTCTAGATCGACTAGAGCTAGTTGGATTAGTGGGCAATAGAGTTATTGCTTAGCCTAATTCCTAGATTACTAGAGATTTGTAATCTGAAGCTTTGCTCCTTTATAGTTAATGGAGTTTGGGTTAAAATCCTGTGAGACAGGTCGTGATTTTCTCCTCCCTTGAGCAGGGGATTTCCACGTAAAACTCTTGTGTGTGTTTTACTTCCAGCCGTTTACTTTTCTGTCTAGGGACCTGGTCCATTAACCATTAGTGGACGCATACATTCTATCAAAAAAATATTTAATCATATTAATTATGCCTATATACAAGATAGGGGTAATGTTTGCTTCTTCCACCTTGAGTCAATGTCAATTCAATTCGCTGCACATTTTGTTGTTTTCGACTGTTCTAGAACCTATGCAAGAACACAAGTTTTAATGATTTACTAGGATTTTGGTTTTTGACTATTAAAAAATCATACTAACCTATTACTCTTCTATATATAGACAAATATTGGTAGTAATATAAAACTTTGTTTTACATCTCTTCAAATAGCTGAAGGAAAAATGGCAACTGTAGCATGACTGTTGATGGACAAAGTAGGATAATAACGTTTTGTGTTTGTCTGTCATCACTAGCATTGTTGCTGCATCAGGTGGCCTCATTTTCGGATATGATATTGGCATTTCATGTAAGTGTATGCCTGTTTTTTTTTTTCTTTCTCCATTTTATTAGACTGAATTCTAGTTTTTGGCGCTGAAACAACTAGTAATCGTAGAACATATGTGCACTCAAAAACTCTTTTTGTTTTCTGACAATCAGTTTAAAAAATAACTTAATGAGCATTTCTAAGAGCCTCTGAATCTGAACTTGTGAATTTATCTAAGAATAGTCCCTAATAAACAATGTTTCTCATAAATATTTGCCTATTAACGGGGTAGAGTGAATTATATTATGCTATCTTTAGTGTCCAAGGAAAGAAGATACAATAATTGTTTTGAATAGAAAATATCTAGGATATCATATAAACAATTGGCTAGACATTGTTTCATTCGTTTGTGAACTTCAAACTGGCGTACAAATCAGAACTAAATAAATAAACTAAAAGGACATTGTGAGGGCTAAGGTCACTGTCTCACTGAACTTTACCTACTACTACATTAAAGTCATAAAACTATTTTTTATCACATAAATGAGATTAACACTAACCATTTGCAAGATGTTCTCGAAATGTCTATTTTGTGTACAGAGGAGGAGTGACATCATTGATGCCATTCCTTGAAAAATTCTTCTAATCATCTGCTGGTGCTGAGAAAGAAATGTGTATTCTGTATACAACAGTGAGGTTTTAACAACCTTCACTTTGTCACTCTATATCACTATATGTCACAGACTTTGGACTTCTTCTTCTTGGGCCCGCGAAGATGATATCTTGCCCCCTAATTCTACTATAATCTCCAACAACTGTGAGCTTGGTCAATTGGCTTGAAATGTAATCACCAACCATGTTTTCATTGACTCTCAAGTCTTTCTAATTTATCAGTAACTAAAACAAACAACTGAAATCTTTTAGCCCTCAAGATGGTTCCCAGAATGTTTTCTTTCCTTCAGTTTTTCACTCTCTTCGCAGTTACTCTTGCTTCAACTGAGGAAGCAACTGCTCTCCTCAAATGGAAATCAACTTTTCTAAATCAGAACAATAATTCCTTATTGACTTCTTGGACAATAAGTACTGATGTATGTAGGGATTGGTATGGAGTTATATGTTTTAATGGTAGGGTAAACAGGTTGAATATTACAAATGCTAGTGTCAATGGCGCACTCTATGATTTTCCATTTTCATCTCTCACTTTTCTTGAATATGTTGATCTTAGCATCAACCAGCTCTATGGTATCATTCCCTCTGCAATAGGAAACCTCACTAATCTTGTCTATCTTGACTTGTCGGCTAATCAGTTTTCAGGCATAATCCCAACACAAATCGGATCACTAACAAAACTTGAGACCCTCTACATCTTTGAAAACCATTTAAATGGTTCCATTCCAGGAGAGTTGGGGAATGTGAAAAATCTTGCTGAACTTGTTTTAGATTATAATCAACTTACTGGTTCTATTCCTGCTTCATTTGGCAATTTGAGAAACTTGCGTACTTTGTATCTCCATGCCAACAAACTTTATGGTTCCATTCCGAAAGGGCTTTCATATTTGGATAAGTTAAAAGCGTTGGTTATTAGTGATAATCAACTTTCAGGCCATTTGCCAAAGCAGCTTTGCCAAGGTAGGAAACTTGAGATCATCAAGGTGAAGAATAACAAGCTGACAGGACCAATACCAAGAAGCTTGAGTAAATGCTCGAGTCTCAAAAGGGTTCACTTAAATAACAACAGTTTCACTGGGAATTTGTCTGAAGCTTTTGGCATCTATCCAAATCTTCAGTTCATTGATTTGACGGATAATGATTTTCATGGTGAACTCAGCAGCAACTGGGGGAAATGCAAGAATTTGAATGATTTGCGGGTTGCTAGGAATAATATTAGTGGTAGTATACCACCAGAGATTGGAAACGTCAAAGGGCTTCTTGGACTTGATCTTTCATCAAATCATTTGGTTGGGCATATTCCTAAGGAATTCGGAAAGTTGACCTCTTTAGTAAAATTATTTGTGCAAAATAACCATATTTCTGGCAATATACCTGAGGAACTTGGGTCACATTCTGTTACGACCTGATTTCGAAAACTAAGGTTTCGAAACCATTTTCGCAACTTTGGCAATTTTTGTTAAGTTTTGGAAAAATGAGTAACTTGGAAGTCGCCACTTAATTTTTTAGGAAAAATTAAGAAAACCATTTTTAAAAGGGGTTTTTGAAAGAAAATATTTTAAATAAAACCAGAGTCGGGTAAGGGTTCAAATAATTCTCTAAGGAAGGGTCTAAGCATCTTAGAGAATCCGCTAACACGCGGTTGACCGACGGATTGAAAAGTTTGGCTAATTTTATATAAGAAAAGGGTTGCTTATAAAAATCTTGTTTGAAACTTAAATAAAAAT
>JAJONZ010017436.1:0-11770 GCA_029582445.1 Solanum paucissectum
GTGACTCAATATTGCATCAACTAATGGGTGCAGTTCATCATCAGAGAGTTGAGGTTTTCTCCTAATAGGGAGATGGTGTGCTTCGCTATCAGGGTCGATTATGTGTTTCTAAGGTGGGTGAGTTGAGACAGCAGATTCTTGCAGAAGCCCATAACTCGAGGTATTCTATTCATTAAGGTGCCACTAAGATGTACCGCAATATGCGGGAAGTCTTTTGGTGGAATGGTATGAAGAGGGATATAGCAGATTTTGTGGCTAAGTGCCCTAAATTGCCAGCAAGTGAAGGTAGAACATTAGAAACCAGGAGGTATGACTCAAGAGATCAACATTCCTACTTGGAAGTGGGAAGTGATCAACATGGGCTTCATTACAGGTTTACCTCGTACTCGCAGACAACATGACTCTATTTGGGTGATAGTTGACAAAGTTACTAAGTCTGCGTGCTTTTGGCTGTTAAGACTACAAATTCGACAGAGGACTACCCCAAACTTTACATTAATGAGATATTCAGGTTGCATGGGGTCCTTTGTATTTCATTTCAGATCGAGGTCCTCAATTTACCCTCATTTCTGGAAGTCATTTCAGAAAGGCCTTGGTACATAGGTTAATCTTAGCATAACATTTCATCCACAGAAGGATGGTGAAGCAGAGTGTACCATTCAGACCTTAGAGGACATGTTGAGAGCTTGCGTAGTCGATTTCAAGGGTAGTTAGGATGATCACTTTCCTCTTATAGAGTTCGCCTACAATAATAGCTACCATTCCATCATTCAGATGGCCCCTTATGAGGCATTGTATGGGCGTCGATGTAGATTTCCAGTTGGTTGGTTTGAAATAGGTTAAGCATCCTTGATAGGGTCAGATTCGGTTCATGATGCCATGGAAAAATTTCAGCTCATTAGAGATAAACTTAAGACATCTCAGAGCCGCCAAAAATCCTATACAGATGTAAGTAGAAGGGACTTGGAGTTCCAAATTGATGATTGGGTTTTCTTGACAGTGTCACCTATGAAGGGGGTGATGAGATTTGGCAAGAAAGGGAAGTTCAGTCCTAGATATGTAAGCCCATACAAGATCTTGAAAAGAGTTGGTAAAATGGCTTATGAGTTAGAGTTGTCAACAGAACTAGCAGCAGTAAATCCGATTTTTCACATTTCGTTGTTAAAGAAGTGTGTGGGTGATCCAACATCTATTGTACCTTTAGAAAGTGTTACTATGAAGAATAGTCTCACTTATGAAGAGGTACCAGTTGAAATCCTTAATCGTCAGGTTCGAAGGTTGAGAAATAAAGAAGTCACTTCAGTTAAGATTTTGTGGAGGAGTCAGTTCGTAGAGGGAGCTACTTGGGAAGAAGAAGCAACCATGAAGGCCAAGTATCCTCATCTCTTTCCTTCTGATTCCATTCCAGCGTGAGGTAATAGTTCCTCTTTAGTTTTTCAGTCATTCATGCATATATTCAATCTTACGATCTTGTTCCTTTAGTTGTTCTTTCATTTTTAGCGTATTTGCATGTTCTTGGAACTTAGTTCAGTCAGAAATCGATTTCCAGTAATTATTGGTAGGGTTTGCAACTCTTTCCCACCCTATCCAAATAGTTTAGACTTCATTCGAGGACGAATGTTCCCAAAGGGGAGATATTATAACACCCCGTATGCTAGAACTACCAAAATACAGATTTCAGAAGTTGCAGGTGCCACCGACGGGCACCACCCACGGACCGTAGGGTGACCTACAGTCCGTCCTGGTGGTCCATGGTTCACCACTTGCAACCCTTCCCAGAAAAACCCAGAAAAATTATTCTAAGGCATGACCCATAGTCGGACCCATGGATGTAGGTCATACCACATATTGTAGTCCAGGTCCGTGGATCGAGGCCTCAGAACCTTGTCTTTCAAGTCGATAGACGGACTGACAGGATGGATCGTGGATCAGTCCACAAACCGTTGATCAATCCGTAGGTTGAGACCCTGAGGACCCCTCACAACCTGGTCTCTGAAGTCGATCGACTAACTGACATGATGGATCGTGGATCAGTCCACGGACCATTGATCCATCCGTAGGTCGAGACCCTCAGGACCCCCCAGAACCTATTCTCTGAAGTCGATCGATGCATTGACAGGACGGATCGTGGTTCAGTCCATGGGCCGTCGATCAGTCCCGTCGATGGTGTCAGTAGATTTTAAGTCAGGGGTCATTTAGTCTTTTTCTCATGCGTTAGACCCCTAAACTTCATCGTTTAACCCCTAAACTTTGTAATTTTGGTCATTTTTAGCATAGTAAATTAATTAGAACTTACCCTAATCAATTATTCACCAAAATCAAGCGAAACTTAGAGCAAAATATAGGAGAAAGCCAGCATCCCTAGTTCAAGAATGCAGTGAGTTTTCATCAGTTCCAGCCCTGAAATCAAAAGATTTCTCCGTGAATTTCGTAACCAGGTATGTGGGATTTCACTAGTGAGTTCCTTTCACCCATTAGGTCCCTAGATTTCAGTCAGAATCTTGATTCCCTTAATATTATCTAGACCTACAGTTTCTTGAATGTTAGAAATTGTTGGGTTTTAGCTATTAGAATGATCCAAATCAGATTATCATATTGTTGCTTAGTTTCTTGTATGGTATTCGGAACCCTAGCTATATAGTTCCTTTAGTTCATGAATTACACATGCTAGGTCAGTTATTTCAGATATGCATGCTTCAGCTTACGAATGTCACATTATCAATTATAATTGTTGTCTTCTTAGAGTTTGCATGTCAGTAATTGAGTTATCCAGTACTTCAACATTTCAATCATAATATTTCTTATATACATTCTATTGGGAGTAGGCTTTAAACTGAGTTGGACTAGGGTCAGTCACCCTCAAGTTCCAGAACTACGTACCCTTGTAGGTTATCAGTCCTCTCTGTGGGCATCAGTTTAGTGATCACGACAGTCATGCCTCTATACCTATGGCAGGGTATATCGGGTCCTCTCGATGGGGCGTATACATCGGACTCCACATTTAGCTCATATGGTTTTATGTTGGTTATTAGTAGCTCCCACAATCAGATTTTATTGCATTGACCATGTTATCAGTTATAGTCATATTTCAGTCTCAGCATGTTATAAACTTGGTCATTGTATTCACTTAGTTCATGTTCAGTATTCTCAGTATATTATCATGTTTATCTCATATCATTGCTCAGTTATATGTTTTGTTCAGATATGTGTTTTGTTCAACTTTATTCTATCATGCATGCTCAGTACCTTTCAAGTACTGGTGCATACTTTGCGCTACATTTTCTTGTGATGTAGTTTCAGGTTCTGAGCTTCCAGATCACGCATAGATCGGTTTCCGATCTTCAGCTCAACAGTCTCAGTGGTGACTTTTTATTCTCCCAGGATGACTTATATGTTTCTTTTGCTTTTAGTCTTTAGTTCAGTTTTGCTAGATTTAACTGGGGCATGTCCCAACACTTCTAGTCAGTTAGAGGCTTATTTCAGACATAGTTAGTTTCAGATTTAGCATTTGAGTTTGACCTTTCAATTGTTGTTAAACTCTAAGTTTTTTAATTCATTCAGATAGATATGGGTGTTCCCTACCATTTCATTTCAGTTTATCTTATGATTTAGCTTCCGCACAACATTTCTTTACTTCAATTTATTTAGTATGCTTATGATATGCCAGTAGGTTTAGCTTGGGGTCACTCGTGATCCTAGGTCCCGTGCCTCCGTCCTGGGGATAGCTTCGGGGTGTGACAAAAATCATAATTTTTAGAGTTGGACCCAAAATCGGCCTTAAAACGGGATTGTGGGAACCGCGATGGGAACCCCAAATTTGACACCGCGAAATGAGTATAAATGCAATATGGAACTTGTACCCCAAAATGGGGCACAATTTGAGGATCAGAACGAAAGAAATTTGATCATGCAACGAAAATTCGATTTATGGAGAAAATCAAGAAGAGGGCAGCCCCTTTGGGGCAGAAATTACCTCAAAACATCTATCTTCACACTTCTCCAAGCACTCCACAGAAAACCCACAATCCACACGAACACCTAACAATTTGAATCACCTCAATCAGAGCTCTATAGCTCAAGAAACCAAATCCGCCATTAAGGAGAAGAGTCAAGAGAAGGGCAGCAGCTAAAACAAAGACAACGCCTCAAACGAAGCTTCCCCAGCACATTCCGATCACACCACTGCGTTCCCATGGAAAAACCACACAATTTAGAGCTTTGAATCACTCAATTTGGAGCTCTATAGTTCAATATATCACAATTGAAAATGAGCGCTGAAAGCTAAAATGGGGCTTATAAAAGACGAATCAGGTCGCAGAAAAGTCAAATTCTGGTCGTTAAAATCCCAAAATCTAGTCGCTAAAAGGGCTGCACCTGATTTCAGTTTTTCCTATTTTTTAAAAGTCTCCGACGGGGTGCTCAGAATTCATTCGAAATCTCGTGCGCGCAGACGGACTATGCAACCCTACTAAATTCAACGTTCCAGACTAAATGGCGCAGTCGGAATTTCCATACGATGTCATTTTGACTAAAAGTGGTTCCCATACCCAAATGTTATTTTTAGCAGAATTCCACAACGGGCCTCGGGATTAGACCAGAAGCCTAGGGAAGTGAATGAAAGGTCTTTCTAGACCAAACTCGACATATCAGAATTAACCACAGTGATGAAATTTTCATCCGAGCGTGTTTTCCAAGAATGTTGACCAAAGTCAATTTTAGGCCAAATTCCAAAGGCTAAAACCCAAATGGTCCCAAACTCGCACCGAAGGCCTCGAGACTCGTTTCGACCATGCTTGTAGCCTAAGTTAACGACCTCACCTCCAAAAGCTCCAAAATGGGGAAACGGGCCTAAAACCCAGACGAACGACCAGGCAACTGAACAGTCAGTGCCGGCAAGTCATAAATGACTTGGGGTCGCTATAGGAATCTCTAAATGCCGAAATGAATGCATTAACTCAAAATGACCTGGAGGGTCATTACATCACATCATTTTTTCATGCACATTTCTGCATCTACGTGCTAATTTTTAGGAATCGCCCAAATTCCTGAATTTTGTGTGTATTAGCCCATTGATCAGGAGCCCCGGAGCACCCAAAATATTTTTCTCAAAAAAACTTTATGGGGACCTCTGTAATGAGTCGGCGAACCATCACGTATACTCACACCATTTCTTCACGCCCATTTCCGCATCTATGTGCCATTTTTTAGGAATCATGCAAATTTCTCAATTTTTTGTGTGTATTAGCCCATGGATTTGGCGCTCCGAAGCACTCAAAAACAAATTCTCAAAAAACTTTATGGGGACCTCCGTAATGAGTCGGGGAACCATCACATATACTCAAACCATTTTTTCACGTCCATTTATGCATCTACGAGCCCTTTTTTAGAAATAACGCAAATTTTTCGTATGTATTAGACCATGGATATATCGCCCTGGAGAATCAAAATATTTTACTCAAAAAACTTTATAGGGACCTTCGTAATGAGACGGGAACCATCACGTATACTCACACTATTTTTTCATGCCCACTTCCGCATCTACGGGAGCTATTATAGGAATCACCCAAATTCCTCAATTTTTCGTGTGTATTAACCCATGGATCTGGCACCCCAGAGGACCCAAAACTTTTTTCTCAAAATATTTTATAGGGACCTCCGTAATGAGATAGGGAACCATCACGTATATTCAAACCATTTTTTTTCACGCCCATTTCTGCATCTACGTACCCTTTTTTAGAAATCGCGCAAATTCCTCAATTTTTCGTGTGTATTAGCCCATGGATCTGGCGCCCCAGAGCACCCAAAATATTTTTCTCAAAAACCTTTATGGATACCTCCATAATGAGTCAGGGAACCATCGCGTATGCTCACACCATTTGTTTCACGCCCATTTCCGCATCTTCTGGCCCTTTATTAGGAGTCGCGCAAATTCCTCAACTTTTCATGTGTAATGCCCATTGATCTGGCGTCCCGGATCATCCAAAATTTTCTTCTGAAAAAACTTTATGGGGACCTCCGTAATGAGTCGAGCAATCATCAAATATACTAACACCATTTTTTTCACACCAATTTCCGCATCTACGAGCCCTTTTTTAGAAATTGCGCAAATTCCTCAATTTTTCGTGTGTATTAGCCCATGGATTTGGCGTCTTTTTTCTCAAAAAACTTTATGGAGACCTCCGTAATGAGTATGGGAACTATCACTTATACTCATACCATATTTGTTCATGCCCATTTAATTATCTACGGGCCTTTTTTTAGGAATCGCGCAAATTCCTTAATTTTTCGTGTGTATTAGCCCATGGATCTAGCGCACCGGAGCACCCAAAATTTTATTCTCAAAAAACTTTATAGGGATCTCCGTAATGAGTAGGGAAACCATCACATATACTCACACCATTTTCTTCACACTAATTTCCACCATGGGCTTTTTTTTTAAGAATTGCAAATTCTTCAATTTTTCAGGTGTATTAGACCATGGATCTGGCATCCCAAAATAGCCAAAAGATTTTTCTCAAAAAACCTTATGGGGACCTCTGTAATGAGTCGAGGAATCATCACGCATACTCAAATGATTTTTTTCATGCCCATTTCCACATCTACGAGCCCTTTTTTAGGAATACTGCAACTTTTTTTTAATTTGGCGCCCCGTTGAACCCAAAATATTTTACTCAAAAAACTTTATAGGGATATCTATAATGAGTCGGGGAACCATCACGTATAGTCACTCCATTCTTTCATGCTCATTTCCGCAACTAAGGGCCCTTTTTTCAAAATCACGCAAATTCCTCAATATTTTGTGTGTATTAGTCCATGTATCTGGCGCCGCAGAGCACCCAACTTATTTTTAAAAATATCTTATGGGAACCTCCGTAATGAGTCAGGGAATCATCACGTATACTCAAACCATTTTTTTCATGCCCATTTTCGCATCTACGGACCCTTTTTAGGAATCGCTCTAATTTCTCAATTTTTCGTATGTATTAGCGCATGGATCTGGCGCACCGAAGCACCCAAAACAAATTTCTCAAAAATCTTTATGGGGACCTCCGTAATGAGTCGAGGAACCATCACGTATACTCACACCATTTTTTTTCACGCCCATTTCCGCCTGTTAGGCCCTATTTTAGGAATCGCACGAATTCCTTAATTTTTCGTGTGTATTAGCACATAGAATTTGCGCCACGGAGAACCCAAATTTTTTTTTCTCAAAAAACTTTATGGAGACCTTCGTAATGAGTCGAGGAACCATCACGTATACTCACACTATTTTTTCACCTCCATTTCTTCCTCTACGTGCCCTTTATTAGGAATCACGCAAATTTGTCAATTTTTCGTGTTTATTATCCCATGGATCTGGCACCCTGGAGCCCCCAAATGGATTTTCTCAAAATACTGTAAAGGGACCTCTGTAATGAGTCGGCGAACCATCATATATATTCACACCATTTTATTCATGCCCATTTCCGCATCTACGGTACCATTATAGGAATGGCGCAAATTAATCAATTTTTCGTGTGTATTAGCCCATGGATCTGGCGCCCTAGAGCACCAATTTTTTATCTCAAAAAGCTTTATGAGGACCTCCGTAATGAGCCGGGAAACCATCACGTATACTCAAACCATTATTTTCACGCCCATTGCCGCATCTACGAGCCCATTTGTAGGAATCGCACAAATTCCTCAATTTTTCATATGTATTAGCCCATGGATCTGGCACCCCGAAACACTCAAATTATTTTTCTCAAAAAACTTTATGGGGACCTCCGTAATTAGTCGGGGAACCATCACGTATACTCACACCATTTTTTTCACATCCATTTCTGCATCTACATGCCCTTTTTTAGGTAGCGCGCGAATTCCTTAATTTTTCGTGTGTATTAGCCCATGGATCTTCGAAGCACCTAAAATTCTTTTCTCAAAAAACTTTATGGGGACCTCCGAAATTAGTCAGGGAACCATCATGTAACTCACACCATTTTTTTACGCCCATTTCTAAATCTACAGGACCTTTTTTAGGAATCACGCAGATTCCTCAATTTTTCATGTGTACATGGATCTGGTGCCCCGGAGCACCTAATTTTTTTTTTCTCAAAAAACTTTATGGAGAACTCCATAATGAGTCGGGGAACTATCACTTATCCCCAAACCATTTTTTACTCCCATTTCTAAATCTACAGGTCTTTTTTTAGGAATCACACAAATTCCTCAATTTTTCGTGTGTATTAGGCCATGGATCTGGCGCCCCGGAGCACCCAAAAAAAAAATTCTTACAAAAATTTATGGGAGCTCCGTAATGAGTCAGGGAACCATCACATATACTCAAACCATTTTTTTGACGCCCATTTCCGCATCTACAGGACTTTTTTAAGGAATCGCACAAATTTCTTAATTTTTTGTGTCTTAATTAGCCAATGGATCTAGCTTTCTAGAGAACCCAAAAAAAAATTCTCAAAAAATTTATGGGAACTGAGTCGGGGAACCACCACGTATACTCACACCTTTTTTTTCACGTCCATTTCCGCATCTATGCGCCCTTTTTTAGGAATCGCGCAAAATCCTCAATTTTTTGTGTGTATTAGCCTATGGATTTGGCGCCCCGGAGCATCCAAAACTTTTTTGTCAAACAAAATTATGGGGAACTCCGTAATGACTGGGTAACCCTCACGTATACTTATACCATTTATGCATCTATGGACCCCTTTTTAGAAATCGCGCAAATTCCTCAATTTTTCGTGTGTATTAGCCCATGGATTTGGCGCCCCGGAGAACCCAAATCTTTTTTCTCAAAAAGCTTTATGGGGACCTCCGTAATGAGTCGGGGAACCATCACGTATAATCAAACCATTTTTTACGCCAATTTGTGTATCTACGGACCCTTTTTAAGGAATTGCGCAAATTCCTCAATTTTTTTTGTGCATTAACCCATTGATATGGCACCCCGGAGCAATCAAAAAAAAATTCTCAAAAAACTTTATGTGGTCCTCCGTAATTTTTCATTTGTATGAGTCCATGGATCTGGCGCTCCGGAGCACCCAAATATTTTTCTCAGAAAGCTTTTTGGGGACCTCTGTAATTAGTCGGAGAACCATCACATATACTCACACCTTTTTTGCCACTCCCATTTCTGCGTCTATGGACCTTATTTTAGGAATCGCTCGATTTCCTCAATTTTTCGTGTGTATTAGCCCATGGATATGGCGCTCTAGAGCACCTAAAAACTATTTCACAAAAAACTTTATGGGGACCTCCGTTATAAGTTAGGGACCCATCATGTATATTCAACCAATTTTTTTCTAGCCCATTTCCGCATCTACGGGCAGTTTTTTAGAAATCGCAAAAATTCTTTAATTTTTCGTGTGTATTATTCATGGATCTGGCGCCCCAGACCACCTAAATTTTATTCTGAAAAAACTTTATGGGGACCTCCGTAATGAGTCGGGGAACCATCAGTTATACTCACACCATTTTTATCACACCCATTTTCGCATCTACGGACCCTTTTTAAGGAATCACACAAATTCCTCAATTTTTCGTGCGTATTAGCCCATGGATATGGCGCCCCGAATCACCCTAAATATTTTTCTCAAAACACTTTATGGGGATCTCCGTAATGAGTCAGGGAACCATCATGTATACTCAAACCATTTTTTTCACGCCCATTTTCGCATCTACAATCCCATTTTTAGGAAACGCGCAAATTGCACAATTTTTATGTGTATTAGCCCATGGATCTGGCGCCCCGGAGCACCCAAAATTTCTTTCTCAAAAAACTTTTTAGGGACCTCTATAATAATTTTGCGAACCATCACATATAATCAAACGATATTTTTCACTCCCATTTTTGCATCTACCGGCCTTTTTTTAGAAATTGCTCAAATTCCTCAATAATTCATTTATATAATGCCCATGGATCTGGCGCCCACGAGCACCCAAATTTGTTTTTCTCAAAAATCATTTTGGGGACCTCTGTAATGAGTCGGGGAAGCATCACGTACACTCACACCATTTTTCTCACGCCCATATCCGCATCTACGGCTCATTTTTAGAATCGCGCAACTTCCTCAATTTTTCATGTGTATTATCCCATAAATCTGGCGTCTTGGAGCAAACAAAAAAAAATTCTCAAAAAACTTTATGGGGACCTCCGTAATGAGTCGGGCACCCATCACGTATATTCAAATCATTTGTTTCAAGCCCATTGCCTCATATGGGCACTCCTAGCATAGATTACCATTCTAACCTAGCACCCCAAGAGAACCTTTTAAAGAACTATTAGTACCCTTTACTTAAGAGATTACACGAAAACTTCTGGATAGGTATCCTACATCTGAACCGAATTCTTTCTGGTTAAAGAATCTCTTTCGTGAGACGAGGTGTAGCGCAGTCTGGTCAGCGCATCTGCTAATCCGCGCTTCCATTCGCGACCTGAAGCCAAGCTTTAGAAAGGCGAAAGGCGGCTTGCCCAACGCATCATCCGGGTTTTCAAGACCCGGTCAAGGAATTGGAAAATGGGTTTGCCCTTGAATTGAAGTGATGAGGTCGGAAAGGCTCGTCTCTTAGGTCCTTTTTTTCGGTGCAACACAGGAAAGTGCCCTCTTTTTGTCATCCCTGCAGCCCATAATTCTTCCCCCGGTTCTACCTCCTTCTGCAATAGTGATCTATCCCGTCAATCCCACCCGCGAGCTATCCATTCTAACCTGTCAACTGGATAAATTCACTTATTTCACACAATTCTTATGGTCATGCCTTGGACTCTTCTCTGACTAGAAGAGCTGCGCCTAAGACTCTGAAGCGAAGGGAGGTGGTCCCGAGCCTTGCCTATATGGCTATATAGCGTCAGCGTTGTTTGCAAGTCACGTCAGTGCAGGCGCAGCGTAGCGAAATACTCTTGATAAAAAATCGAGCGAAAATTTCAATTCGGCGATAAAGATAAATGTGGCGCATTTTTGCGAGCCGTTCAGATGAGACCCGAAGACCAGGAAGAATAAATAAGCAAAGGGAGGGGCTTCTTCCTTCAACGCCTGCTATTCAAGTAGCTCCCCGGGGGAACGAAGCTGGTCCATCGAATCAGCCCCCACGGCGGGGAAGTTAACAGTACCCGACGACATTCAGGGATGGATGTAGACCCATCGGGCAGGGATAATCATTCCGGCCCCTTTAGAGATAGGGGAAAGATTTGCCCCAGCTTGGCGAATCGCATCCCCGCGTTTAAAGAGACGAATTGGTACGTATGGGCTTCCGCCATCCCTACCATGGTATCTCTGGAACATATTTTGCTTTCCTCGCTAGGAGGCTTTAGGTAATGCAACGACCTCAGTCAGGGACTTCGAACCATTTTAGGGGTGATCGGCACCATTGGTTATACTATAGTTGATTGATGCAAATCCTAATCCCATTCTGCAAGCCTTTGAAACTAGTGAAAATAGTCGTCACAGTCTGAGTTCCTGCTTTCAACGAGACTTTCCGCCTTTCTTGCGTTCTTCATCGGCGTCAAGGTGAGAGCTCTCTTCCCATGGCAAGCGCTACCTCACCCCTTGCTTCGCAACGCCTTCGCTTTTTGGATCGTCTTCTGCCCAATGCGGTACCCCCCATTTTTTGGTTGTTGTGTAGCCAGGTTCACCTGCCCAATGCCATTCCTACCTCTCTATCTATCTCTGAGATGGCTAGCTCAATCAGTGCGCTGGAGTTCCGTTCTTTCAATCTCTCCGCCAGCGCAATATTTCGGAATGTATCATGGCTCTATCTATTCATTAAAAAAAGACGGGGG
>JAJONZ010017437.1:0-19740 GCA_029582445.1 Solanum paucissectum
TCGAGATAGAAATACTAAATTGAGACAGGAAAATATCTTGGCTACTTACAAAATAATGAATAGAAGAAAATATCTTTTCATGATATCATGTCTATATAAATAAATAAAAAATTATGTGTGTGCGTGTGGTTTTGTGTGTGTGTATAAGATAAGGATATCTTGTAATGAGACCATATAACTAAAAATAATAATTGCAATTGGCCTAAAGATTAATTATGTTGATATTTATTTAGGGGTGGGCGTAATTTCATATATATGATGTATTCATTATTTGGTTCAAGGTGTGAATTGGATAGTAAATTGATTGTTTGGAATGAAATTAGTGAGATCAAAATGGGCGAAATGTTAATTATTTAATGTATAACCTTGTTAAAAGTTTACCATGAGTGAGATGGATTGGGCCAAAATAGGTTAACAATATATCATAACTCAACTCTCCCAACTCTAAACTTAATTGTTTTATATATTTTCTTATAAGTCGTTTGATTACAAACTTGTTACTTTTTTTGTTACGACTTAGACTATCGTGAGTGGCATCCACACTAAAGAACCTTGTGGGTTAATCAACCACCAACTCAAACTAAACCCAACACAACATTTATAAAACAAGTTAACCATATAAAGCAAAGAAAAGTAGTTTTCAAACAACCAAGGATTGAGTCCCCATAAATTCAACTAATAGTAAATATTTGGAAAAATAACTGTAACGACCTGATTCCGTCGTTAGGGAAAATCCAATGGGGAAAGAATTGGATCATAAAAACTTTTGAGTTGTAACTTTAAATTTCCTAGCCTAGTCCTAATTTGGACGAAATCGTAGTCAGGCGAGTCTCATGAAATATGGTAATGAATGAGAAGTGTAATAATGAAATTGATTGCGTGAGTAGATAACTAAGACGTTAAGGAACCCGTACGACTTTACAGAATTGTATTCGGGTGAGTAGAACTCTCTGAATTGATCTTAGCGTGAATTGGTATTTTCTGAGTGTCGTGGGATGAAGGTGTGTTGTGAAATGGGAGTTTGGAGCTCTTAATTTGACATTCTGTTTCCATGCAAGCCGCTGTGGCAGGATTATTCCTGCCAGGGAGAGTCCGCCATAGCGGAGCAATCGCAATTTAAGTCAGAAATAAACCCCAAAATCATTTTATTCTGCAATTTTTGAACTTGAGAGCTAAGGAACGAACCCATGAGTCTTCTTGACAGTTTTCTACCACTGTTGAGGCTAAAGGTAAGGTTTTCACTATCCGAATCCATTTTTCGATCCATAGATACTAGTTCATTGGGTTATTATCGATGGGGGAGGGTTTTGATCTCTGATGTGATTTACGGTGGAAGAAACCCTAACCTGGGTATGAGGATCAAGGGTTTAGCCTAGGGTTGATAATGTTGATTATAATCTTCGCAATTAGGCCTCGTTTATTGATCCTTGCATTAATTTTATGTGTTTAGACCACAAACAAGCGGGAAGAATCCGGAAAGAGAAGATTCAAGTGCCTTAGGGGATTCCAGCTTGGATTCGAGGTATGTGATGGTTGTGATTTCATGTTGGTGTGATATATGTTTGTAATTTCTCATTATAATTTAGTATGCCAATGTTGCATTATTGATCACCCTTATCATAAATGAGGATAATTGAATAATTGTATGCCATGAATTACCTCTTGTTGTATGATTGTGAGAATATACATTATGATTGTGATTGTGGTTTTTTGAATGGATCGGGTGTTGCATTCCGACACACTAACTTGGATCGGTTGCCACGTTCCAGCATAAAAAGGGGATCGGTATCCACGTTCCGGCATAAGCATTAGATCAGGTACCACATATTGGTATGCTAACAACTTGGATTTGGGTTCCATGAGAGGACCATGTAATTAGGTTCCGTGAGAGGACCATTTAATTTTTTTGTGTATCTACTTGTGTTGATTACGTTCATATCTAAGTTTGATTAAGGTTGAAAGACTGTTTGTTTCTCTAAAATGATAACCAATGTGTATTATTGAGAACGTGGAATGCTACATTGATCCTGAAAATATGACATATTGTAGATGTTCGGTATATGCCTGTTTTATAATTTTGTGGTTACTTGCATGTGTTTCACTTATTGGGATAGCCGCGTGATTCTACTAGTGCACTGTGGTTGTGTACTGATACTGCACTTGCTCTTTCTTTGTTTAGTACATGGCTTCTTCAGGTGGCTACTGATAGACTCAGCTAGGTCACTATTGATCGTGACCGAATTTCAAGGATGAGCCAGTTCTTTCAGGCTGCAATGGATCTCTCTTGTCTAAGTCCACTCTTTTCGAAATAAACTATTTGATTTAGGTGTTGTTTAGTTTTGGGGTTGTACCCATTGTTCTTTGACTTGTCGTTAGTAGAGTTTTGGTACATTGACTTTCAGGTTCTAGGGGTTAAGACCTCCGCATTAGTTTGGTTAAGTTATTGTTTAAATCTTTGGAGTTTATGGGAACTTCGTATTTGTTTTGGTCATTTAAACTTGCTTCCGTAACCTTAAATGCTTTAGTATTTTGATTTAGTTTGTTAGCTAATTAGTATTAATGGTTCTCCCACTGGAGGAGTAGTGTGGGTCCCAATCACGATGGTCTGGGTCGTGACAAAGTTGGTATTAGAGCCCTAGGTTCGTTGATCTCATTGTACACGAGTCTAGTAGAGTCTTGCGGAACGGTACGAAGACGTCCGTACTTTTCTTCGAGAGGCTATAGGACTTTTGGAAAAACTCACTTCTTTCTACTCCTTCGTACTATGACTTAAATCTGATTGGTATCTGGGTGATACAAATTGGTATCTTTCCTCCTTCACTCTATGGTCCGAGCTAGAGCAACAACAGTGATAACACCATCACTAGAAAGAGAGGATGTGTATAGACTACCAACAGTTGAATAGGGTTCAGAACAATATCCACTGCCTCAGATAAATGATCTTTTGACCAGTTGCAGGGTGCATCAATTTACATTTTGCTCATGTACTGGGAGACCGGTAATGGTCATATATGGAAGAAACTAATATAGAAATCGGGCTTGTTTGTGAGTTGTAACTTGAAAACTGTGAATACGTGTTCCATGTTGCCTGAGTTAACTTTGAATGTGGAAATTGTATTTGCTTGGACGTGATGATATGAATGCGGGCATAATAACTGTGGGTCTGATTTTTGATATATGCAATATGCTGGCTGAATTGACTGAAACTATGCAAGTTGTAATTGTAATACCCCGTATCCGAAAATAAACCCCGTTGCAGATTTCCTGAAGTTACAGGTGCAACCCACAGTTGCCACCCACGGCCCGTGCTGGTGGTCCGTGGTTCACATCTGCAATCCCCCACACTCAACCCAAAAAAATTAGCTAAGTGTTGACCGACAGTCAGAACCACAGACCGTAGGTCAGGTCACAGACCGTGGTCCGTGTCCGTGCATCAGACCCTCAGAATCCAAATTCAGTCCCGATTGACGGTTGACCAACATGGACCGTCAGTCGATCGACAGTCCATTGGTCTTGTCCGTCGGTGACCCCGAAAGCATTTAAGTCAGGGGTCTTTTGGTCTTTTTCTTATGCGTTGGACCCCTAAACTACGTGGTTTTGATCAGATTTAGCCTAGAAACATAACTTGAACTTAACTAAGTCAGATCATTCATCAAAACTTAGAAAAGTTAAAGCGTAAGAGGAGAAAGAGGTCGATCAACCCTAGTTCAAGAACGCAACAAGGTTCCAGCAGTTCCAGCCCTGAAATCGAATGATTTCTCCGTGGAATTCTTCACCACGTATGTGGGATTTCACTAGTGGGTTCCTTTCACCCATTAGGTCCCTAGATTTCAGTCAGAATCTTGATTCCTTTGATATTATCTAGACTTAGAGTTTCTTGAATGTTAAAATTGTTGGGTTTAGCTATTAGAATGATCCAAATCGTATTATCATGAATTCAGTATCGTTATTGCCCAGGTTTATGCATAAACTCAGAACCCTAACTATGTAGTTCTTTTAGTTCATGAATTAAACATGCTAGGCCAGATAATTCAGTTATAAACATGCCTCAGTTTTCGAATGCATTATTATCAGTACATTAATGTATTCTCAGTTTACATGTTAGTATTTTGAGCTATCCAGTATTATAACAGTTCAGTCATAAAGTGTTAACTACTTAATCAATTGGGAGAAGCGTAATACCGAGTGGACTATGGTCAGTCACCCTCAAGTCCCAGAACTGCGTTCCTCATAGGATAAGTCCCCTCTGTTGGGCATTATATTTTAGTGATCACGCCAGCATGCCTCTATACCTCTGGCAGGGTATATTGGGTCCTCTCGATGGGGCATATACATCGGACTCCACATTTAGATCATGTGGTTTTATGTCGGTTATTAGTAGCTCCATTACAGTTCAGTTAGATTCTATTGCATTGACCATGTTATCAGTATAGTTTATTATTCAGTCTCACCATGTTATAAACTTGGTCATTGCATTTAGTTTAGCCATGTTCAGTATTTCCAGTATCCTTATCATGTTCAGATTATATCATTGCTTTATTGCTTGTTCAGTTATGTTATTATTCAACTTTACTCTATCATGCATGCTTAGTACCTTTCAAGTACTGACGCATACTCTACGCTACATCTTCTCGTGATGTAGGTTCAGGTTCTCAGTTGTCAGATCACGCATATATAGGTTCCTGATCTTCAGTTCTGCAACATCAGTGGTGAGTCCTCATTTTTTGAGGACTAGTGACATGTTATCTTTCCATTTTAGTTTTAGTTTCAATTTTTCCAGATTTATCTGGGCCATGTCCCAGCACTTCTAGTCAGTTTAGAGGCTTATTTTAGACATAGTTAGTTTCAACTTTAGTCTTAGAGTTTGACTATTCATTTGTATTCAAACTCTCAATTTTCAAATATTCAGACTCAGTTTATGGGTAGTTCCCATCCTTTCAGATTATTTATATGGTTTAGCTTCCACATATCATTTATTGATTCAACTTGTTTTCTTATGCTTATGATATGCCAACAGGGTTAGCTTGGAGTCACTCGTGATCCTATGTCCCGTGTCCGCATCCAGGGGGTAGCCTGGAGGTGTGACAAACTTGGTATCAGAGCCATAGGTTTAAGAATCCTAGGATGTCTGAAAATCCGCTCTAAGTAGAGTCCTTTTTATGGGTGTGAACTGCACCACATATAATGAGAAGGAGGCTACGAAGTATTTTAGGAAAACTTCACTTTCTTTGTTTCTCTTATCGTGCGTAAGGTATGATCTAATTCCTCTTTCTGAATCATCATTTTGCATTTCAGATCATGACTCCTCGTAGAGCTTATGGAAGGGGTGCAAATGCATGCAATGCTATCGCAGCTCCTCCAGTCACAGATCAGGAAGTTTTGAATGCTGAATTTTAGAACGTTATCCAATTGTTGGCTCAAAGTGTGACCAACAAAAATAACCAACAGGCTACAGTTCCCGCAAATGCTAATGTTGGGTCAGCTGCAACTAGAGTTTGTGATTTTGTTAGGATAAATCCGCCTGAGTTCTTAGGATTGCAGACTGGTGAGGATCCCCAAAACTTCATCGATCAGGTCAAGAAGATCTTTGGAGTGATGTAGGTAACTGGGAATGATCGGGTTGAGTTGGCATCTTACTTGCTTAAGGATGTAGCTCATATCTGGTATACTCAGTGGAAAGAGAACATGGGTACATATGTAGCTCCTATTACTTGGGAATGCTTTAGTGAAACCTTTTTGGACAGATTCTTCCCAAGAGAGTTGAGGGAGTCAAAAGCTTAGGAGTTTATGAATTTGAGGTAGGGTTCTATGACGGTCCAAAAGTATGGACTCAAGTTCACCCAACTCTCCAGGTATGCTCCTCACATGGTTGTTGATTCCATGGCTCAAATGAACAAGTTCATATATGGGGTATCCGATCTTGTGAAAACAGAGTGTAGGAATGCGATGTTACTTAAAGATATGAACATATCTAGGCTCATGACTCATGCTCAGCAGGTGGAGGGTGATAAGCTTAGGGAATAGGCTAAGGAGAATAAGAAGGCTAGGACAGGAAACAATGATTATTCTCAACAGAAATTGGGTGGTGGAAAGTGCTCACAATTTCAGCAGAAGTCTTCAACTCCAACACCTTCACCATCTAGTGTTCCATCCTCCAAGTTTCGTAATGATCAGAAAGGTAGGGCATCAGGCTCTAAGACTCAATGTAGTATTTCAGGCACCATAACCTACCTAAATTTTCATAAGTGTGGTAAGAACCATCCAGGTGAGTGTCTTGCAGAAAGGGAAGGATGCCTTGGGTGTGGTCAGTCTGGTCACAGGTTGAAAGATTGTCCTTCTAAATAGGGTCAAGGGGGCAATAATAGTAGAGCTCAGTCCACAGCTTCAGAAGCACCAGCAGGTCACCCGACTCAGCAGGGTAACTCATCTGGTATAGGTTGCGGTCACCGCCAAAGCAGGTTGTACGCTCTTCAGGCTCGCCAGGATCAGAAAGACTCTCTAGATGTAGTCACCAGTAGGTTACAAGTCTTTTACTTAGATGTTTATGCTTTGTTAGATCCGGGGGCTACTCTTTCCTTTGTAACCCCTTATATAGAAGTCAACTTCAATGTTAGTCCAGAAACTCTCTCAGAACCCTTCCCATTCTGTACTCCAGTCAGTGACCTAGTTATGGCTAGACGGGTATATAGAAATTGCCCTGTCATAGTCTCCCAAAACGTCACCTCAACAGATCTTGTAGAGTTAGAAATGGTAGACTTTGATGTCATTCTAGGCATGGATTGGTTACATTCCTGCTATGCCTCAGTGGATTGTAGAACTAGGATTGTTTGTTTTCAGTTTCCAAGCAAGCCAATCTTAGAATGGAAGGCTAGTAGCTTAGCGCCTATAGGTCGATTCATTTCTTACCTTAAGGCCAAAAAGATGATTTCTAAGGGGTATCTCTATCATCTAGTTCGGGTTAAGGATTCAAGCTCTGAGACCCCAACTCTTGAGTTGGTTCCCGTAGTCAATGAGTTCCCATAAGAGTTCCCAAAAGATCTTCCCGAAGTTCCTCCCAAAATGGAAATTGACTTTGGAATTGATCTCCTTCCAGATACCCAGCCTATTTTTATTCCTCCTTAGAGAATGGCTCGAGCAGAGCTTAAGGAATTGAAAGAATATTTCGAAGACCTTCTAGATAAGGGCTTCATCAGACCTAGTATTTTGCCATGGGGTGAGCCAGTATTGTTCGTGATGAAGAAAGATGGTTCTCTCAGAATGTGCATTGACTATAGGTAGTTGAACAATGTCACAATCAATAATAAATATCCCATACCCAGGATTGATGACTTGTTTGACCAACTTTAGGGTGCTAGTCATTTCTCAAAGATAGACCTAAGATCGGGTTATCATCAGCTCAAAGTCAGAGATAGTGACATTCCGAAGACAGCCTTCAGAACTAGGTATGGTCATTATTAATTCATAGTTATGTCATTTGGACTAACCAATGCTCCTGCAGCTTTCATGGATTTGATGAACATAGTGTTCAAGCAGTATTTGGACTTGTTCGTTATCGTTTTCCTTATTTACTCTAGGAATGAGGAAGAACATGCGAATCATTTAAGGGTTATCCTGCAAACTCTCAAAGATCGCCAGTTATTCGCTAAGTTTAGCAAATGTGAGTTTTGGTTGCAATCTGTTGCTTTGCTTGGTCATATCGTGTCTAGCGAAGGAATCCAAATGGATTCTCAGAAAATAGAAGTAGTCAAACAATGGCCCATACCTACCTCTCCTACAGATATCAGAAGTTTCTTAGGTGTTGCTGGTTATTACAAAAGGTTCGTGGAAGGATTTTCATCCATAGCCTCTCCAATGACTATGTTGATGCAGAAGAAGATCAAGTTTTAGTGATCAGATGAATGTGAGAAGAGCATCACAGAATTGAAAATTAGGTTGACTACAACTCCCATTTTGATTCTACCAGAGGGTTCAGACGGTTATGTTATATATTTATGATACATCCAGAGTCGGCCTAGGTTGTATGTTTATGCAGCGAGGTAAGGTTATAGCTTATGCTTCTAGAAAACTTAAGGTGCATGAGAAGAACTATCTAACTCGTGACCTTGAGCTTGCAGCAGTGGTGTTTGCACTTAAGATTTGGAGACACTACTTGTATGGTGTTCACATGGATGTGTTCACTGACCATAAGAGCCTTCATTATGTGTTCACCCAGAAATAGTTGAATCTTCACTAGAGGAGATGGCTAGAGTTCCTCAAAGATTATGATATGAGTGTGCATTACCATCCTGGTAAGTCCAATGTAGTAGCAGATGCTCTTAGCATACTATCTATGAGTAGTGTAGCACATGTTGAGGAAGAAAGAAAGGAACTAGCGAAAGATGTTCACATACTTACTCGTATAGGAGTTCGTCTTATGAGAATATCATATGGTGGTGTAATAGTTCAGAATGGGGAAGAATCTTCATTGGTGGTGGAGGTGAAGAAAATGCAAGACAGTGATCCGATATTGCTTCAACTAAAGGATGCAATTCATCAGCAGAGAGTTGAGGTTTTCTCTCAAAGGGGAGATGGTGTACTTACTATCAGGGTCGATTATGTGTTCCTAAGGTGGGTGAGTTGAGACAACAGATTCTTGCAGAAGCCCATAACTCCAGATATTCTATTCATCCACGCACCACTAAGATGTACCATGATCTGCGGGAATTCTTTTGGTGGAATGGCATGAAAAGAGATATAACAGATTTCATGGATAAGTGCCTTAATTGTCAACAAGTTAAGGTAGAACATCAAAAACCAGGAGGTATGACGCAAGAGATCGGCATTCCTACTTGGAAGTGGGAAGTGATCAACATGGACTTCATTACAGGTTTACCTCGTACTCACATATAGCATGACTCCATTTGGGTGATTGTTGACAGAGTTACTAAGTCTGCACGCTTTTTGCTGGTTAAGACTACAGATTCGGCGGATGACCATGACAAGCTTTACATTAATGAGATAGTCAGGTTGTATGAGGTTCCTTTGTCTATCATCTCAGATAGAGGTCCTCAGTTTACCTTTCAGTTCTGGAAGTCATTTTAAAAGGGTCTTTGTACTCAGGTTAATCTTAGCACAACATTTCATTCGCAAACGGATGGTCAGGCAGAGCATACCATTCAGACCTTAGAGGACATGTTGAGAGCTTGCGTGATTGATTTCAAGGGTAGTTGGGATGATCACCTTCCTCTTATATAGTTCGCCTACAATAATAGTTATCATTCCAGCATTCAGATGGCCCCTTATGAGGCATTGTATGGGCGTAGATGTAGATCTCTAGTTGGTTAGTTTGAAGTAGGTGACACAGCCTTGATAGGGCCAAATTCAGTTCATGATGCTATGGAGAAAGTGCAACTCATTAGAGATAGACTTAAGACAGCCCAGAGTTGCCAGAAGTCCTATGCAGATGTAAGGAGAAGGGAACTAGAGTTCCAAGTTGATGATTGGGTTTTCCTACAAATGTCGCCTATGAAAGGAGTGATGAGATTTGGCAAGAAAGGGAAGCTCAGTCCTAGATATGTAGGCCCTTACAAGGTCTTGAAAAGGATGGGTAAGGTAGCTTATGAGTTAGAGTTGCCAACATAACTAGAAGCAGTACGTCCGGTTTTCCACATTTCATTGTTGAAGAAGTGTGTGGGTGATCCAACATCTATTGTACCTTTAGAAAGTGTGGCTGTGAACGATAGTCTCACTTATGAAGAGGTACCAGTTAAAATCCTTGATCGTCAGGTTCAAAGGTTGAGAAACAAAGAAGTTGCTTCAGTCAAGGTTTTGTGGAGGAGATAGTCCGCAGAGGGAGCTACTTGGGAAGAAGAAGCAACCATGAAGGCCAAGTATCCTCACCTCTTTCCTTCCGATTCCATTCCAGCTTGAGGTAATACTTCAGTTTTTCAGTCATTCATGCATAAATTCAGTCTAAGTATTATGTTCCTTCAGTTTGTACTTGCATTTTCAGCGTATTTGCATGTTCTTAGAACGTAGTTCAGGTAGAAATCAGTTTCCAGTGTCTAGTGGTAGAGGTTGCAACTCTCTCCCTCCATTTCCGCTAATTAATGTTCATTCGAGGACGAATGTTCCCAAGGGGGAGATAATGTAACACTTCGTATCCAAAAACAGACCCCGTTGTAGATTTCCAGAAGTTACAGGTGCAACCCATGGTTGCCACCCACGGACTGTAGGGTGACCCACGGCCCGTGCTGGTGGTCCGTGATTTGCATCTGCGACCCCCCAAACTCAGCCCAAAAAACTAGCTAAGTGTTGACCCACGGTCGGACCCATGGACGTGGTCCATGTCCTCGGATCAGACCCTCAATATCCAACTTTAGTCCCGATTGACGGTTGATCAGCACGGACCGTCAGTAAATTGATGGTCCATCGGTCCCGTCCATTGGTGACCTCGACAACTTTTAAGTCAGGGGTCTTTTGGTCATTTCCTTATGCATTGAACCTCTAAACTACATCGTTTAACCCCTAAACTACGTGGTTTTGATCAATTTTAGCCTAGAAACATAACTAGAACTTTACTAAGTCAGATCATTCATCAAAACTTAGAAAAATTAGACTGTAAGAGAAGAAAGAAGTCGAGCAACCATAGTTCAAGAACGCAACAAGGTTCCAGCCCTGAAATCGAAAGATTTATCCGTGGAATTCATCACCAGGTATATGGGATTTCACTAGTGGGTTCCTTTCACCCATTAGGTCCCTAGATTTAAGTCAAAATCTTGATTCCCTTAATATTATCTAGACTTAGGGTTTCTTGAATGTTAAAATTGTTGGGTTTAGCTGTTAGAATGATCCAAATCGTATTATCATGAATTCAATATCGTTATTGCCCAGGTTCATGCATAAACTCAGAACCCTAGCTATGTAGTTCTTTTAGTTCATCAATTACACATGCTAGGCCAGATAATTCAGTTATATATAAACATGCCCCAATTTTTTGAATGCATTATTATCAGTATATTAACGTTGTATTCTCAGTTTGCATGTCAGTATTTTGAGCTATACAGTATTACAACATTTTTGTCATAAAGTGTTAACTACTTAATCAATTGGGAGAAGTTTAATACTGAGTGGACTAGGGTCAGTCACCCTCAAGTCTGAGAATTGCGTGCCTCATAGGATAAGTCCCCTCTGTTGGGCATTATATTATAGTGATCACGCCAGCATGCCTCTATACCTCTGGCAGGGTATATTGGGTCATCTCAATGGGGCGTATACATCAGACTCCACATTTAGCTCATGTGGTTTTATGTCGGTTATTAGTAGCTCCCTTATAGTTCAGTCTTATTCAATTACATTTACTATGATATCAGTATAGTTTAGTATTCAGTCTCAGCATGTTATAAACTTGGTCATTGCATTCAGTTTAGCCATGTTTAGTATATCCATTATCCTTATCATGTTTAGATTATATTATTTCTTTATTGCTTGTTCAGTTATGTTATTATTCAGCTTTATTCTATCTTGCATGCTCAGTACCTTCAAGTATTGACGCATACTCTGCGCTATATCTTTTCGTGATGTAGGTTCAGGTCCTCAACAATCAGATCACGAATAGACCAATTCCCGATCTTCAGTTCAGCAGCATCAGTGGTGAGTAATCATTCTTCGAAGACTAGTGATATGTTATCTTTCCATTTTAGTTTTAGTTTCAGTTTTGCTTGATTTAGCTGGGACATGTCCCAGCACTTTTAGTCAGTTTAGAGTCTTATTTCAGACATAGTTAGTTTCAGCTTTAGTCTTAGAGTTTGATTTTACATTTGTATTCAAACTCTCAGTTTTCATATATTCAGACTTAGTATATGGGTATTCCCCATCCTTTCAGATTATTTATATAGTTTAGCTTTCGCACATTATTTCTTGATTCAGTTTGTTTTAGTATGCTTATGATATGCATGAAGGGTTAGCTTGGGGTCACTCATGATCGTAGGTCCCATGTCCGCATCTAGGGGGTAGCCTTGGGGCATGACAGTAACTGTTGAGTATCATGAAAGTTGTTGTGAAAACAAGGTCATGACTAAGTTTGATGCAAGGGTCTAGATAATGTACGAGGTAATTCGTAAGAAAGATCTAGACATGTTTTGCGCTTGAGTATTAACCGCATGAGTGTTCGGGTCTATCTTAGGGATGTGTGGGTTATTGTGTTGAATTAATGAGAATGAGTTGGATTGTGTATCGTTGAATTGACTTGGGGTAAATAATGATTATCCTAGTTCAGAGGATTATCCTAAATTGCGCAGTAAACCTGAAACCCGTTGGGAGATTTAGAAAAGAGAAAAACCCCAAAAAAACTTATTGTCTGGGTACTGTTTCTTTCTGAGCCGCTGGGCCGGATTTTTTCCTAGCGCGAGGTCACCATAGAGGAAATTCCCCACAAGGGCGAGATAGGGCGATACAGAACCTTAGCCCTGTCTCCTCTATTTTTCCCAAGTCTCCTTATAAAACCCGAATCGAATTCAAACTAACCCATGCAATCCAATCAGTGTTCAACAATCGAGGATAAACTATAAAACCTTGTAATAAATTGAATGCTGTCAAAAACAACAAAAAAAACTGGCATCCATATGATTACAAAAACAAAAGGGGTGTGCAAAATTTTTGAAGTGTGAATATTGTTTGACTTCAGTTGCCTTTTTGGGGCATGTAGTTTCAAGGGAAGGGGTAATGGTAGATCCCCAAAAGATTGAAGCAGTCAGGAATTGGGTCCGACTTAGTTCTATGACTGAAATTAAGAGTTTTGTGGGGCTCGCTAGCTACTACTATCATTGCTTGTGAAGGGATTAAGGTCAGATTTGCAGATTTAAGTTTATTGGTGACAACATTTAAGAAGTTTTGGTAAGGGACGATTAGATAATGAACACCATTACTTTGGAAAATGCATTTAGTATTGTTGTCATAACATTTATCGGTTGTTTAGCGAATGATGAAATTAAGTTATGTCATTTTAGGTTCAAAGTTATAATACAATGTCATGGATTGATTGTATATCAAGAAGGGTCAGGATACGACTGCCCCAATAGCAACGATGTTTACTTGGTTAAATTATTAAGTGTGCTAAAATTGTGGAGAACCTGGGCATATGAGGAGGAAATTATCGAGGCCGTGGAGGCCAGGAAAATGGTAATGCGGGTAGAGGAGTAGTGCATCCAGGCAAAGAGGTTGCCGTTAAAATAACATGGCTCAGTTTATGCCTTTCCGGGCAAGACCGAGGCCGAGGGTCTGATGCAGTAATCACAAGTACTATTATTGCTTGTGACCGGATGACTAAGATGTTGTTTGATCCGGGTTCTACTTATTCTTTTGTGTACGTGCGATTTGTCTCAGAATTTGATATGATTTGTGATATACTTGATGTCCCTATCCATGTTTCTACCCCAGTTGAAGAGTCAGCCATAGTCACCCATGTATATCGTGTTGTCCTACTGTGTTTATGGATTTTCAGATTTGGCTTGATTTGATTATGCTGGATATGACTGACTGGATATAATCTTAAGCATGACTTGGTTATCCCCCTATTATGTTGTGTTTAATGGTAATGCTAAGTCGGTAACTTTAGAGATCCCGGGTAGGGAAATGTTAGAGTGGAAAGGGGGGTGAAAGCCTAAGTCAAGTAAGGTCATATCTGTCGTGTGGGGTAGGAAACTTGTGAGGCTGGATTGTTTGGCATGATTGGCTCATATTCGGGATGTTGAGGTCAAATCCTCCTCTATTGAGTCTATTCATGTGGTGTCAGAATTGCGAGAGCTTAAAGCTCAAATCTAGGAGCTTCTGAATTAAGGTTTCATCCCTCCTAGTGCTTCCCCGTGGGGTGTTCCATCTTGTTTGTTAAGAGGAAGGATGGTTGTATGAGGCATGCTGATTTTATCTTAAGCCATAAAGGGGTGGATTAATATCGGGATGACAAGCTTATGGATAAAGAAAGTCCCATTGAGTATACTTGGGTGAAGGCAATTGAAGTATTTTAGTAACAAAGTGCGCATAAAAATTGGGTTAGTCCTTTGAATTTGATGGGTAAACCTGAGTTTGAGGTGTCGTGTTGATGGAAAGTTTGACTTTGTGGTGATAGTCAGGGCTGACTGAGCATAAGGGTAATAAGAGTTTGTAATGGAATGCAACTATATAATAAGATTGGTTGGCAACTATTGAAAAAGACTTGAGAAAAGAGTGTACAGACATTAGCTCGAGTGTGATGATAAGTGCTTGGTTCTTGTTTTTGAGTTTAGTAATGAGTATGATTGAAATTTTAGCAAAATATATTGTAAGATTGATGGAGATGCGATCAATGATAAATGGAGATCCATGAATTCATAAAAATCTTCAAGGTACAAGATAATGTTGATAGAGAAAGGGATTGTGTTATACGATGGAAATTACAATTCAGATTTTTTATTGTAAGTCTACATTCGTAGTGATGTATTTTGTCAAGGTATGAATTGGCAAGGTGAGAAATGATCAATTGTATCCGGTATTGAGCATTTGAAAGGACTTACACCTGGGTTGAGTCGTAAGTTTACTACTATTGATTGTTAAGTACCTAAGAAATGTTTCATTTTTAAAGTGTTGGTTTATAATAAGGTAAATGGTCGGAGTGTTTATGATGGTTGTTAGTATTGTGAGTATGATTCTCTAGCTATGCTCAACTGTGTTTTCACTTTTGTGGGTGGATCCATAGTGCTGGATCAGGGGTACCAAATCCTGCGATGTTCTCTTGGTTGAGTGGGAAGATTGGGAAGATTTGGTTATTTCGAATGACATAATTGGTTTTGTCTTGGAGTTGTTAAAGTATTTTAGTGGTTCGACATGTACCACTTGCTTATGAGAATTCATAGAAGAGCTACCCTGTGTGATTATGGTTGTCCGACAATCATAATATTCATCTAGTCGTCGAGGTCATGTATTCATTATGTGTGGATGAATGCAGGGATCATTGGGTCTAATTCTATTATTTTTAAGGGTAATCTACAATCATAATTGCTAAATCTAGCATTCGATAGTGTGGTTAGAGGGTTTGTATGCTTGGACATGTCCCTTGATGAGTATCTGATGTCTAAAGATCAAATTTTTATAACTTAAGATTATGGAAATTTATGTTGTGAGATGGAGATGTGGATAAGGACTATGATTGTTTGGGTATTATGAGTGTGTGTTTGTTGGTTCAGGTTCACTTCTAATTGTAGCGAGTATTGAATTAGAATTTATCATGATTATGTGAGAAATAATTTGTCCTGATGTTGTGTCAAAGTCCTTGATAACATGTTGCAGACATGTGAATGATCAACTTTGGTGGTTATAGGGAATAGTTTGTTGTTAGTAAGTGCACATACAACAATAATTATCACTTGAGTATAGTGATGACTTCATTGAGGCACTGTATGGAAGGATGTGTAGGTATTCAATTGGTTGGTTTGGGGACGAAGGTTATATCATCAAGTAAGACTCATTTGTGTTAGAAAAGACCTTTTGTATGAAGAAGAACCGGTTGAAATTCTTGATCGCGATGTCCGGAAGCTAAGGACATGCGAGACAAGTATCCCTTGTTGTTCAGCGATTCAGATACTACTCTAACCTTACTTTAGCCAGTCTTTCCTAGTTGATCACTCGAGTACGAGTGATGAGTAATTTGGAATCTATTGTAACGACCTGATTCCGTCATTAGGGAAAAGCCAATGGGGAAAGAATTGGGCCAGAAAAACTTTTGAGTAGTAACTTGAAATTTCCTAGCCTAGTCTAGATTTGGATGAAATTGGAGTCAGACGAGTCTAGTGAAATCTGGTAATAAATGAAAACTGTAATAATGAAATTGATTGCGTGAGTGGATAGCTAAGACGTTAAGGAACCTGTAAGACTTTACGGAATTAATTTCGGGCGAGTAGAACTCTCAGAATTGATCTTAGCGTGAATGGGTGTTTTCTGAGTGTCGTGGGATGAAGGTGTATTGTGAAATGGGGGTTTGGAGCTCTTAATTCAAATTTTGTTTATGTGCAAGCCGTTGTAGAGGGCTGGGGGCCGCCATAGTAGGACAGTCGCAATTTAAGTCATATATAAACCCCAAAATCCTTTTATTCTGCAATTTTCAAACTTGAGAGCTAAGGAACGAACCCAGGAGTCTTGTTGATAGTTTTCCACTATTCATGATTCTAGAGGTAAGGTTTTCACTCCCCGAATCCATTTTTCGATCCGTAGAACCTAGTTCCTTGGTTTATTATCGATGAGAGAGGGTTTTGATCTGTGATTTATGGTGGAAGAAACCCTAACCTCGGTATGGGGATCAAAGTTTTGGCCTAGAGTTGATAATGTTGATTATAATTAGGGTAATTAGGCCTCATTTATTGATCCTTGCGTTAATTGTAAGTTTTTAGATAACGAACAAGCGGGAAGAATCTGGAAAGGGAAGATTCAAGTGCCTTAAGGGATTCAAGCTTGAATTCGAGCTAGGTGATGGTTGTGATTTCATGTTGGTGTGATATATGTTTGTAATTTCTCATTATAATGCATGTATGTATGCGAATGTTGCATTTTTTATCTCCCTAATCGTAAATGAGGATAATTGAATAAATGTATGCCATGACTTACCTCTTGTTGTATGATTGTGAGAATATACATTGTGATTGTGATTATAGTTTGTTGAATAGATCGGGTGTTACATTCCGACACACTAACTTGGATCGATGGCCACGTTCTGGCATAAATATGGGATCGGTTGCCATGTTCCGGCATAAACATTAGATCGGGTACCATGTACCGGTATGCTAACAGCTTGGATTTGGGTTCCATGAGAGGACCATTAAATTGGATTCCTTGAGAGGACCATTGAATTGTGTTGTGTATCTACTTGTGTTAATTACGTTCATATCTAATGGTGATTGAGGTTGAAAGACTGTATGTTGCTCTAAAATGATAATCAATGTGTATTATTGAGAACGTGGAATGCTACATTGATCTTGAAAAGATGACTAATATTGTATATGTTCGGTATATGCCTGTTTTATAATGTTGTGGTTACTTGCATGTGGTCCACTTATTGGGATAGCCGCGTGATCCTACCAGTACATTGTGGTTGTATACATATATTGCACTTGTTCTTTCTTTGTTGAGTACAGGGCATCTTTAGGCGGCTATTGATAGACCTCAACTAGGTGACTATTGAGCGTGATCGTATTTCAAGGGCAGACTGCCATGGATCTCTCTTGTTTGAGTCCACTCTTTTCGGACTCAGACTATTTTTTTAAGGTGTTGTTTAGTTTCGGGGTTGTACCCCTTGTTCTTAGACTTGTCGTTAGTAGTGTTTTAGTACATTGACTTTCAGGTTCTAGGGGTTAACACTTCCGCATTAGTTTGGTTAAGTTATTGTTTAAACCTTTGGAGTTTATGGGAACTCCGTATTTCTTTTGGTCATTTTAACTTTCTTCCGTAACCTTAAATGCTTTAGTATTTTGATTTAGTTGGTTAGCTAATTAGTATTAATGGTTCTCCCATTGGAGGGGTAGAGTGGCTGCTAATCACGATGGTCTGGGTCGTGACAATAACCCCTATGAACTGCAAGTAGTGGTACCAAAACTCTAATCTAACCAATAGTTAATAATGGGGATGCAACCACAAAACTAAAAACATAACTTACCGACTAATGTCTTTGAGAATATTATAATTTACTTTATTTTTATTGTATTTAATTTTTTCCTGAAGGAAGCAAATAAAAATAGTGTTGTGGAACACGTCACTTTATTTGTACTATGTATAAAAAATAATGCTATTTTTATAAATGATTTCAGTTAACTCAATTATGGAGTTAAAGTTTTTATTTTGATTTTTATTTTTGGATATTAAAATGATTTAGGACCATTTTACTTAATTCTTATCTTGCCTAATCTATTTCCCCCTATTCATATGGGTGATTGCAATTAATTCATTATAATCCATCCAAATGCAGTTCAGTTACTTATTTTCCACAAGTATAAGTAAGAAAATGTATTAAATAAAATAGGTGTACACTACGATAATAGTAGGCATCATATCTTCATTTAGGGGTGTACAAAACTGAACTGAAAACTAAACCAAACCGCAAACCGAGTCAAACCGGAAAAAAAACCCGACTAGTGGTTGGTTTGACTTGGTTTGGTGTTGGAAAAAAAAAATCCGAGTATATTTGGGTTGGTTTTGTTGGTTTGGTTTTAACTAAAAAAAACCAACCCCAGACCAAACTAACTTGACATTATATATATAATTTTAAAATTTTATTTTATACATAAAAATATTTACTTTGATATAAATTTTAAATATTTCTTATACTTTTTCATAGTTTTTATCTTTTAATATATTATTTCAAGTTTGAAACTTAGAATCTTGAATGGTTCCATAAAGATTATAGTCCATAAATGTTGTTAATTATAATAAAACTTGTATCAAAATCAAATTAATACTAATGCAAAAAGAAAATCAACTTAACACTAAGAATGACAATAATATTGAATATTTGTTCTTTAGTTTTACATTGGTTTAAACAATTAAAGTACATAATCTAATTTTAATTTCCTTTAATATTTAGTCATGTAACTAATACTTATTAAACTTATTTTAGCATAATTTAGTACTTTTAAATTATGATCATTTTCATTATGACTTGTTAATTTGCAATATTTATTTTACGCGATTTCATTATTATTATTATTTTTTGAATATTTTAGTGTCATTAATCATATCATTGTTTGTGTTGTATTCTTAAGAAACACCTTAGATAGTTGTATTTTGGTAGAACTGAAGAAATATTTGAAGTACAAGTAAATTATATGTTTGTATGAATACTTTAGTGGAAAAACCAGAAAAAATCCAAAAACCCAAAAAAACCCGAAAAAACCCAAGGTTGAAAAACCCGAGTTTTATTGGTTTGGTTTGGTTTATAGATTTAAAAATCCGACACAAATGGTTTGGTTTGATATTTGAAAAACCCGAACCAACCCGACCATGTACACCCCTATCTTCATTAATTTTCATATGATCTAAACTTCATTGCATTTAATTAACACAAATACAAGAAAGTATACACAAACTTTGTAGTACATTATTTAAGGACCAATCATCAATGAAAAAAATAAGTGTCAATTATACAAACATGAAACTCTTTTTTGCCTTTGTTTTTCTTGCTTTCTTCCTTTTTGGGACTGAAAAAATTGTTCAAGCTATTTGACCATATAAGAGTTCAACAACAGAAGGTGAAAAAATCTTACAACCTTTTTTGGTGTTCACAAAATTTCAAAGTTGCGTGATGGTCCACGTAACTCAAGATCTTCACATCGTTTGGTTCCTGGGGGCCCTGACCCACGACAGAGTCCAGATCACCCGCCAGCAGCACTAATCAAGTCAAACAAAATTATATATACAAACTTAACCTTGAAGCTTTATTTTTTTTATTGAAGAAAGTTTTGGTCATTTCTCTTGAACCTAGATTAGAAGCGTACTTATGATTATTAGATACTCATATCGTTACAATGGAAAACAAATAGTATTTTTTTTTATCTAATATGCATATTTAGTCCATGAATGAAATACCAATTGAAAAATCAGTAGTCTTTGTACCAATATTGAAAGTCTATAGTTATAATTATCTTTTTCTTTTTTTACTTCGGGGGGGGGGGGGGTCAAGATAAAAATAATAAATTGAGAAAGTAAAATATATTGGCTACTTACAAAATCATGAATAGAAGAAAA